>JAECUM010006576.1:63910-115079 GCA_016617855.1 Megalonaias nervosa
TGTCATCAATGCTGCACTCTTTAGCATTCTACAAAGGTGTCATCAATGCTGCACTCTTTAGCATTCTACAAAGGTGTCATCAATGCTGCACTCTTTAGCATTCTACAAAGATGTCAATGCATTTCAAAGCTACACTTTTTAGCATTCTGTAAAAGGTGTCATGGCATTTCAATGCTACATTGTTTAGCATCCTCCAAAGGTGACAATGCATTTCAATGCTACACTGTTTAGCCTTTTACAAATGTGTCATGGCATTTCAATGCTACACTGTTTAGCATTTTCCAAAGGTGTCATGGTATTTCAATGCTATGTTTAGCATTCTCCAAAGGTGTCATGGCATTTCAATGCTATACCATTTAGAATTCTCCAAAGGTGTCTTGACAATCCCATGAAAAGCACTGATCTTGTTTATCAAATAATGAAGACCCTATCAACCATGTCATGCAATGGTTGAACAGGGCTTACAATTTCAACAAATAAACAAACATTGTATTCTACTGAAATGTTAACCTTCCATACATAACTAAACAAGCTGTAATTTTTCATACCTTATTGGGGGATAAAGCAAACAATCCTCCTGGGAACTCAACAAACACCCCATAAGACATTAGATTCTTCACTACACCAGGATACATCATTCCCAGCTGAAAAGATAAGCAAACGATTAGTGCTGAGTGCTGTTTAACTTCATATAGCATGTATGCATATATTTTGTTGAAATATGAACATGATTAAACATGCCAAGTTTTGTACCTTCAGATTTTATCTTGATAACAATGACACACGTCTTAGAAGATTTAGATACATGTATATTTTACTCAGACATAACATCTTGATCTATTCAACAGATAAAAACATTCAGAGCTAACTCCTTCCAATACAAGTTGCATGATGACTGCAAAAACACCTATGACTTTTTGGCATCCTCTTCCCCTTGTTAAAATCCTGACTTTTAGCATACTCTTCCCATTATCTGAATTCAGTTACATAAACCAATTTATGTCCCTATAGCACTAAGACTGTACTCTGTTTGCATAAAATGATGCAGTGTTTCCTTAAAACATAATTTTCAGCAGTAAAGAATAGTTACATTGGACACAGAAAAAAAGTGAGCAGAAATAAATGCCTGACATCTAAAGAACCTTATTATTACAAATGATTCTCATGGACTCAAACTGTTGCATTCAAGGACAATTATCCTACACAACACACTTACCTTTAAGTCCCCTAGCTCTGGCAACAACTGGTTAGATTTGGAAGCTTCAATAAGACTTTGTTTGGCACTCACAATCTTGTTCACAGTCAAGGAAACAAGTAAATGCTAAACAAATAACAAAACTTAATGTAAATGTGCATAAATCATAGAGACATGATCTAATCAAGAGTGGTTTATCATATAGTTTGACAACTTGCAACTTATCATAAAAATACCAGGTCATTCAGTACAAAGCTGATATGGGAAAGGTACCCTGTTGTGTTGCTGGTATAGGTTCCACCTGGTTAAAGTGAACCCTTTAGAATGAAAGGCCTCTGAGGTATTGCTACAAAATGCCAACTCTGACCTCCACGTCAGTCTAGATGAGGTCAGTTAGAAAACAGTGCTATTGAGAAGCTCTGCAAGTGGCTACTGCCCTATCCACCCGAGTCAATATGCACAAAAACTTCAATTAGACTTGGAGGCTGAGCAGATAACCCATCATATCCAGGAAAACAGAAGGCGGTGATCTAATACTATATTACTGTAGAAATTTGTGATGGTGTGTTACAACAGTGTCATTGCAAACTCAGACATGGGGAAGTGGTCTATACTGCTGCAGACATAGGTGACAATGTGTCAAAACAGTGTCATTGCCCACTCAGACACAAGACAGTGGTCTATATTACTGTCAACATCGGTGATAGTGTGTCAAATCAGTGTCATTGCCCACTCAGACACTAGACAGTTGTCTATATTACTGAAGACATAGGTGACAGTGTGTCAAAACAGTGTCATTGTCCACTCATACACAAGGAAGTGGTCTAATACTATATTACTGTAGACATAGGTGATAGTGTGTCACAACAGTTGTCATTGTCCACTCATACACAAGGAAGTGGTCTAATACTATATTACTGTAGACATAGGTGATAGTGTGTCGAAACAGTGTCATTGTCCACTCAAACACTAGGCAGTGGTCTAATACTATATTACTGTAGACATAGGTGATAGTGTGTCAAAACAGTGTCATTGTACATGCAGACACTAGGCAGTGGTCTAATACTATATTACTGTAGAACTAGGTTACAGTGTGTCAAAACAGTGTCACTGAACACTCAGACAGAAGGCAGTGATCCTATTCTATATTACTGGAGAAGTAGGTGATAGTGTGACAAAACAGTGTCATTGATGATTCAGACAGAAGGCAGTGATCCTATTCTATATTACTGGAGAAGTAGGTGATAGTGTCATAAAACAGTGTCATTGATGACTCAGACAGAAGGCAGTGATCCTATTCTATCTTACTGGAGAAGTAGGTGATAGTGTGACAAAACAGTGTCACTGATGACTCAGACAGAAGGCAGTGATCCTATTCTATATTACTGGAGAAGTAGGTGATAGTGTGACAAAACAGTGTCATTCATTGTACATGCAGATACTAGGCAGAGGTCTAATACTATATTACTGTAGAACTAGGTTACAGTGTGTCAAAACAGTGTCATTGATGACTCAGACAGAAGGCTGTGGTCCTTTTCTATATTACTGTACACGCAGGTGATGGTGTGTCAAAATATCATCATTGTCCATATAGTAAGTAAACATTGGTTGAATACTATATTACTGTAGATGTAGGTGATGGTGTGTCCAAACAGTGTCATTGTTCACTTAGACACTAGGCATTGTCTTATTTTACAGTGGAAACTGGTGACATTATCCACCCATATAGACATGGTTTCTTAACAGTACAGAGTATATGATGTTTACAACAAGGTTAAACCAAAATTTCTCTGAAGCATCTCAATAAAATAAAAACTGATAAGTCAAAATGTCATAACAAACCCGATATTTATATAATCATTACAGCTACTGCATACCTATGAAACACTGAATTTTGCTACTGCATTACATTTCACACAATGAGATAACTTAAGTACTAAGACAAAATTATGGAAGCTGGAAATGTATGGGTTATATTGCTAGTTTGCTGAAGGATACAGTAATGCTGGTCCTGTTGTAGTACATGACTTGAGGGATTTTGGAGCCCTCCTTATACATGTCCCACAACAATTCACACATTGCCATGGAATCAGATAGGTGGGTCTTTGGCAGAAAAGCTTTCTTCCCTGAGGGCTGTAGCTCAACATCTAAGCCTTTCTCTCCCTTCTGGATTACCACGCAGTCCACTAGCTATAATAGAAATAAAATTCTCTTAAAAAATTGATAATTTTCCATATAATGTTCTACAATGAAACAATATTATATTTGACTAACTTTAATGAGTTACTGCCACATTACAAACATATTACAGATATAGTATATATATATAAGAGAAAAAGAAGTATATATATATATATATATATATATATATATATATATATATATATATATATATATATACATATGATTGTACCTTCAGACTTGAGAATGAACTCTACTAACAAGAACCTCAGTTTATCAAATAACATCTTCATATGATATTTAAAAAATGGAGTTTAAAAATCACAGACATTATGAATTGTAACTTTATTAAGCAAATGAAAAAAAATCTCTAAAATTATCACAACTAATAATAATAATAATAATAACATACTTTTCCTATTTGAAAGTCACTGGGGACATCAGCTTTCCTTTGTCCAAATGGTGCCTTGCTGGAAAGCTATAAAAGTGTGAAATTATAATAATTTAGCTCCGTACATTAATGGATGCAGAAATGAGCCGTTTTATGTGGAAATACAGAAAACAGTCAAACATGTTTAATATAGTCTATACTGATGTAAAGAAAATATTTTCTTTCTGTAATAAAGTAAAACTGTTAAACAAAACAATCTGGAGGCAAATAATAAAAAAATATTATAGTAAAACGAACATACATGTATAAGTAAACTGTTGGGACACTCAGAAAATTATGTACTATCAATCACATAATACCGTTATCATTTGGATGTCTTTGGGTGGCAAAAAATAATTACTTATTTTTTTTGTCTGAAAACATCTTAAAACGTTATGTTCAGTGACTGAAAACATGAACGACAAGTGACATGAAGGATTTCAATTGCTGAAAACTGAGATAACCACATTTAACTATTCAAAAGCCTGCTAACTTTTGTTTAAAAGTATATTACTCACCTGTAAAATAAAAATCTCAATCATAAAAGAGAATAAAGAATGGTCCACCCTTTAACACATGAAGAAACAGTTCAAATAAAAGTTGTCATCTTGAAAGTATTGTTTAACAACTCCATTGTGGATAAGACTAAAATCTGTACCTAGTCATGAACATGCCAATGAAATGACTCCAGTTTGTTCAGTCCAGGACTGAAATTTTTATAACACTAAATTACATTTGAATACTTAAAACTTCCTAACACATGACCAAATGATCTGACTTTTTGCTTAAAAAATGGTAAATATACAATTGACCAGTGAAATCAATTCCTGTATAAGCAACTGGCACATGACTGGGTGTCAGTTTTAGTATAACCCACAGTGGAGAAATTAAACAAACCCTTTGAAATGAGGACTTTATTTATCTCTTTCAATAAAGGGTGACATAGTCTTCCAAAGACTATGATCGAGATTTTATCCACAGATGAATAATTTAGTCTAAACAAATGTTCTTTGTTACATCAATGTCAGCAAGCCAATGAATAGCAAAATATGACTCTCCCAATTTTTTTTAATTTGGATCATACATGTAACTTATCAATGTTATTTCCAATTACAAGGACTTTATTCCCCAACTTTATGAAAGTAGTATTTGTCTATCTGACCACTGTGGAATTGCATTTGCTTTCGAAAACATTACAGAAAATTCTTGTAAAAGGTTGTCCAAATATTACAAGGCAAGAAAAGCTATATTTGTATTCGAAAACTTTATAAATAAAATTCTTTTAAAATGCTGTCCAAATATTACAAGGCAAGAAAATATAATTTTGGCCAAAAAAAGACCCGGTATTTCTAAACAGTGTCCAAAAAAATACTATTTATATTCACTTATAAGTCGAGTAAAATTGCGAACTTCACAGACCCTGATTTGCTTTTGCATAATGCGCTGGCAGACCTGTGTCTGTGCAGTTTGTTAGGAGTAATCAGTTGAACAAATGATATAGACCCTGATCTGCAGGCACATTATGCTATAGCAGATCAGGATCTTTGTTGTTTAAAGTCTGACTCAGTGTATTAGCAAGTACATACGGCACACAAAATATGTTAGAACAAACAACACCTTGCAAATCCAGCCCTCCCAAATGATACAAGACTGTGAGTCTGCCTGGGATTTGATGGATTTTAATGTGGATTTGTTAACAATGACACGAGCTGAGGAAATCCCAAACCAGAAGGCAGATGTCTGGAAACTGTGTTATCTACTGACTTTGGAGATAAATGATCAGAGTTGTCAGAAACAATCAAATGCCTATGATAGCACTTTTTTCATGATTTAAAGACATTCACAATGGTTTTCATCACAAAGAAGATTATGTACATGGATTACTCCTGACGGGCACCCAAGCATATGTCATGCTGCCATCAGTGCAAATTGTTATTTCTGATCATAGATTCTTTCATGTACTGGCCAAAAAATTGGAATATGAAAGTATGCAGCATGGAGGTCTAAACTAACTGTAAAATCTGTCTTGTATGGCACTGACGACAGATTGCTGGGTATCTATTCTAAACTTGGGGTGCTCAAATATGTTGATTAAGAATCTGATCACTGGTTGGAGCTTCTCCATGAAGTTGGGAAGTAAAAGACCAGTGAGTTTGTGATGCGAAAAATCTTCACCACCCTTTTTAAAAGATGAGTGTTTATTTCCTTCTCCAGAATTGCTGAACTGAAGAACTACTACAGAATGAAGCCCCAATCCAAGGTAAAATGCTGAAGTCTTCTGACATAGGGATGTCAGAATCAGGCTGAATATTTTCCATTCCATGGTAAAATGCTTCAATTGTCTCATATAGGGATGTCAGAATGGGGCTGAATTTTGTCCATTCCATTGTAAAATGCTTCAGTCTTCCAACATGAATGTCAGAATGGGGCAGCAGAGTATGTATTAGCATTTAATCGCACCACACATAGTGATTGGTCAACGGTGCTAATCAAAAGGAAGTGTTGTTCATATAAGTGTTGCCACTTACCAGTGATAGATGGCAGCTGAGCAGGACCTCATTTCCTGCAATAAAGAGGTAGTCAGGGCTATGATTTGTCCTTCTCTCCTAGTGTCTTGCTGTTCTGGTTCTGGCAAGCTGGACCCTTGCTGAGAGGACAAGGTTTGAAGGAGGATTTCCCTGATTGGGGTTCTGATCCTTCTTGGGAAACAAAGACTAGGCTCTAGGTTAGGGGGTCTGCCCATGGTTTGCCTTTTTTTGGCAGCCCAACTCCAGAGCAGGAGGTTCGAAGACAATGACTGAGATGTGAGGGCTGCCTTGTGGTGAACAATGAATAACGTGGACATTGATAAGAATACACCTCTCTCCATTATCTGGAGGTTAATGGAAGCAGCTATGGAATTCTAGTTCTTAGCAGCCATGCTGAGTAAATGAGTCAAACAAAAGACTGGTTTCTAGGCACTCAGCCAGCTAATTTATTATCCTCCGCAGTTATCAAGGGATAAAACTGTCATAGTCAGAATGTGCAGCGATGGGTTGTCTAGTACTGGTCCGTGTGTGCTACTGTACCATATAGGTACTGGCCTGGTAGTCTGTTCAGTGCTGGGACTGCTCCAGTGGCCTAAGCGGTTGAAGTGTCAGCATCATGACACCCCAGTGCTAGAAATCAAAATAAACTGCCACACTGCAGACATCGTAGCGATACGACTAAAATTTTTAAAACTACATTATAAATCTAAATCTCTCTCACACACACACACATTGCTGGCATGACAGAAATGAGTGATGACAAAGAAGGTGATCATACTGATATGCTCATGTGGGGTTCCATGTTGGCAAAGAATGTTGGGCCTATTTCTTGATCACCTATTTCTTGGCCATGTAACTATGACATTAAGAAGTTTGGCTAGGCTTACAGCAACTGTACCCTTTAAGGAATACTATCTGCCTCTATTGCAAAGACCAAAATAACTGTTTGGCAGAAACCATTATCCATCTGCAGCCAATCCAATGAGCACTTGCTTTAGCATGTCAGTCTGATAACACACCATACATGTAATGCTACTGTGGTGATTACTGTAAGACAGCTGAACCATTTACATATCCCACATCTAATCATGCACTTTGTTACTTGTAATTAAAGAAAACAAAACAATGGAATAAGCAGGCACAATCAATTATGTGCCACCTTTAAGTTTACAGTGATGTGAACACATAAAAATGGAATTAATGCCATAAAAGAAAATTATAGAAATGATCTAATTACTGAGAAGAATAGACAAGTCGGCATGTTGAGCCTATGATCAAGGTATTGCCATAAAATGCATGACCCTGACCACAAGTCAAAATGTTGAGCAAGAATATTGTCTTAGCTTTATATTGATCGTACAATGTATCAATACATTCCAGCAAGGAGTTTAGGAAATATAAGCAAATGAAACAAGGCATCTGTGATTGGCACATTATATGCCTAACCCATACGGAAAAGTCCTCCATGATGGCACAAGAAAAGTATGGTTGATGCTGGAGATTACTGACCAACAGGTCTGAATGACCATAACTTATTATTTTCTCATCAAACTTACCATGACACTGACCTCTGACCTTTAGACCCAAGAATTTATACTAAGTGCAAAGCATCCATGAACCTTACAATTGAACACATTATTCTTCAAACACTAATTTTTCTTTGAGCCATATTGACCCTGATCTTTCACCCTTTTACCCTAAAATGAACAGACCTCTTCCTAGTTTGAGTGCAAGCCCTCCAAAAACATTGATCAAGGTATGTGGTCCAGAACTGAAGTTACTATATAAAAATCATTTTCTTCTTTCAAAGCGACTATGAGCTTTGCCTTTTGACTCCAACCTCAATAGGCTTCTTTTACTCCAACATGAAAGTCACCCACAAACTCTGATAAAGGTATATGGTCAAAACCTGAAAATTTAGTACAGAAACCATTTTTCTGATTTTAGTCACAGTGACATTTGATCCCCAAAACAATAGGTTTCTTCATTACCATAAGTGCAAGAAAGCATTTTTCTTTAAGTCACACTAAGCATGTTCTTTAACCTTAACATAATGAAACTGATAGAGTTTTTCCTTTGGCCAAGTGCATAACATCCACAAAGTTTGGTAACTCTTGCTGGTGGACAGATCAAGTTATTGTACAAAAATTAAACTGGTAGCAGACTGATGAATGGACAAATGGATGGACATTCTGTCAGATGCACAAAGTCATAAATACACTTTAACCAAAACATAACATAAATTTTATATGACTGTTGCCTGAATCCCAAGGTCCAACACGTAAGTATGCATGTCACCATACAAACTGTCTTTGGCTTCATAAAGATTCATCCTAAGTTATGTACAAAATCTATGAAGAGGTTTAAGAAATATAAGCAAATGAAAAAACTTAATCAAAACCAAAACATACATTTTCTATGATTGTTATATTCATCCCAAGGTCAAAGGTGCAAACTTGCATGACACCAAATGAACTTGTCTTAGTTTCAATATAATTCAACCAAAGTATAAAGGCTAACAATCAAACTCAGCCAAAGGTCTCAACAATATCAGGCATCTTACAAAATCTGCTTGAAATCCAATATTAGTTCATGGATTTACTAAGCTGAAACAACTAAAGTGGGCAAATCTACCATTCAGGGACTATACCTCTGCTAAGCAATGGCAAAGAAAGCTGACAATTAAATTTAACCAAAGCCACATCAGTATGAAGCTGCATACCAGATTAGTCAAAATCTAATAATAGTTAATGGATTAAATGTACAGAAAAGAAAGTGGGTGGGTCTGGCAGTCACAAGCTATAACACCCATAAAACACAATGCAGAAGGCTCATGACCAAACTCAGGTAAGGCCTCATCAGTGTAAAGTACCATGACTTGGTTAAAATCCAATAGATGTCTAGGGATTTATTGTACAGAAAAATGGTCCAACACTCATGGGTTATATGTCTGCTGAACGATGATGTAGAATACTGACAAAAGAACTCAGCCAATGTCTAATCAGTATCAAGCTGTATACCATATTTGGCTGAAATAGAAATAATAAGTAATCGAGTTATTGTATGGAAGTTAAGGAAGTTATTGTACTGAAACAGAAGTAGGCGGTCCAACAATAGGAGCTATCATTCTGCAAATTAATGTAGACTGCTGATAATTTAATTCATTCAAGGTCTCATTAAATATCAAATTTTGTTTGATACCCAACAATAAATAAGAGATTTACTGTGCAAAAATATAAGAGGCTGGATTCAAATATCAGGGGGTATAACTCTGCTAAACCTTTGTTCAGAGCATTTGCAACTGAACTTGGCCAAGGTCCCATCAATATCAAGCTGCATATCAAATTTGGTTCAAATCTAATAATAATTCATACAACAATTAATAATTAAAGAAGTTACTGTGCAGAACTAAATGAGGGTCGGTCTGACAATCAGGGGCTATAACTTTGCTAAACAATGATGCAAAATGCTGTTTTAACTAAGCTAAGATCTGAGTTTAAAAAATGCATTCAAAATCTGGCTGATATCCAATATTAATTAATGGAATTATTATCTGGAAATGAGAGTGGGATGGACAGAAGGAAGGAAAGAAGGATGGAGAGAGAGGCCCAATTTAATATACACCCTTTACTACAAAAAGGAGGCAAAACCTGATGGAGTATGCCTCCCTTGTTGACAAATTTCTCAATGATTGCTAAAATTCGAGAAAAGGTACAAAATGGAAGGTATCTGCGAGACCTGATGACATGATGTGGACTATGCAAAAGCAGTAACTAACAAATGTTGGGCTGGGCACCAATCTCTACCCAAAGAGAAACCACCCTCGCCTGACTTCCATCTTCATAAGCTGATGACCTTTAATGCCATTTATTATTACAAATACAAACCAAAACAAATTTCATTACTTCAAAATGCTGGATTTGCAAGGTAGTAGATGTTTTCCTAACATATTATGTACACATAATGTATCTGAAAAAGAACCATATTTTCTGTACGTTATTTTTTTGCTACATCACAAAAAAGGAAACATTCTGTAGTAATTTGTAACTATGTCAGTGTAAGATAACTTTGCAATGATAAACCAATAAATGGTAACAACCATCCCTTAGTGTTACCTTAAATGTGAGCCTCAGCTTTTGTTCCGCTGGGAATACAGATAGAACTCTACATCGAACAATCTGCCCTCTGTAGAAAACTTTCTCTGGATAGGGAATCGGCTCTGAGCTAAGATGTGGCTTGGGCACAAAACCCTGAAGAAAAATTAAGCTTTATGTACAAGACTAGGGTAAATTAGGCCTAATTTGATTCTGTGACAAATAGCTACTTGGGTGAGACCAAGTATATCCAACCGGAGTAGCTATTCTACTACAAAAAATTAAACCTTTAACTACAATGCTTGGTTTCGATTCATTATCAGTTACTTTATGGCTTGTAAGTTGTTTCCTTTATGCAATGTCTACATTAGGTTTCTTTCTAACCCCACGTTCAAGCCATCCTCAAAGTTTAGTCATGGAACTTAGTCTAAAACAAAATTTATTTCGAAAAATAAAACATTTTTTCTTAATCACAATGGTCCTGACCTTTAACCTTCTGACCTCAAAATCAACTGGCCTCTTCCTTACCATAAGTGCAAAACCTACACAAACTTTGGTCATTTTAAGCAGTCTACAACTAAAATTATTATTTAAGCAACCATTATTCTTCTTTCCATCAGTTACCTTGACATTTGAACTTCTGATCCCAAAATCATTAGCTTCTTTCTTAGTCCAGGTCTGTGAGATAGAACCAATTTTTTTGTGTAGAAATCACTGACCTTAAAACTTTTGATCCTGAAATTCCATATTCAAACCCCAAATGCATGATATTTACTAAATTTGGTAACTCTGCCTTGCTGTGGGCATATAAAACAGGAAAGAGCAAATGTGAAAATATATGCCCCCATATATTTGGTGTAAAAGAGGAGGAAAGATACAGCATTCTTCCCTCAATAAAACAGATGGCCAGCTTAATTATAGATATCAGAAAGCAGAGAATGGATTTTTATAAGATATAAACTTTGCAAATATTTGCCACAAATTGGGTAAAAATAGTGTAGGTGGATGGATTGATCATCAAAACAAAATGTTTTCTTTCTTAAAGTATTAAATATCTCAATGAAAGCTCAGTAAATTTGTTCATATGTGTTTGTGTCACTTTCTACATGTGTCTGTATCTGCATGTCCTTGTGCCTGTCTGTCTGTATGTATGCATGTATGTGTGTGTGCATGTATGTGTGTATGTATGTATGTGTGTGTGTCTGTATGTATGTATGTATGTATGTATGTATGTATGTATTTATGTATGTGTATGTATGTATGTGTGTCTGTCTGTCTGTATGTATGTATGTATGTGTGTATGTATGTATGCATGCATGCGTATGTATGTATTTATGTATATGTGTGTCTGTCTGTATGTATGTATGTATGTATTATGTATGTGTGTATGTATGTATGCATGCATGCGTGTGTATGTATGTATGTATGTGTGTGTGTATGTATGCATGTGTGCATATGTATGTATGTATGTATATATAAATTAAGATAAGCTGTCTCTCATATATACTTACAGTGACATCATTGAAGAAATTAACCCTGACACCCTTGTCGGTAATGGCCAGTATGAATCCCTCCAATTCTTGCCCAACCTGACACTGAGAATAGTCTGTTATTATAGGATACTTGGTATGAACCAATGACTTCTTGTGGGTCAAGGTCAGATTCTTCTTCTGGGTGTTGACAAAAAGGACCTGTTAAACATGAACAATGAGTTATGTAATTTGCACTTCCACTATCAAACTGATTTAATGGAAACTGTCATTCAACTATGGCCTCTTAATGAGTACACCGACTGCTCACCATTCAATTTACAACGTAATCTAAAGGGAATTAACATAAAGTCTGTAGATACTGCTTTCATAGGTGATCGTAATTGTAATTACAGCTATGGCACCAATAGCTAGAAATATGTTCACAATACATGGGTGATCCACCACAGTGCCTCCAAAATAATATGAATGTAAGCTTAAACAAGGTGTAACTGATGCATGTAAAGACTGATGGGTGGATGGACAAAAGTAATAACCAGTATGTCCCTACCACTACTGTAGTGCAGAATAATTAAAAAAATTCCTGTACAATTATATAATATTACAACTAAACTTGCATAAAAGTATACTACTTTTATTTTTGCCCAACAGTGTGTTTTTTCCTTGAGTTCACTATATATATATATATATATATATATACATACATATATATATATATATATACATAGAATACACTTCCATAAGAATGTGCTACTTACCCTACACTTCAATTTATCATTAATTTTAAATTTCTTCTCTGGATTCTTCAAGGTCACATCTGTCAGATGCATTGTAGGTATAAACCCTGTGATGCCCTTGACAACCTTCACTGACACCCCTTTGCTATGGATGGCTTTGATAGTACACTGAAAGCATACACAAATGTGTAATCACAACCTTCCTTTATTGTTACATTTCATTAAGAACAGAACTGTAAATGAAGATTACCCTTAAGAACAATAATGGATTCATTTGATTGGAAATCTCTAGTGCACAGTTAGGTTTGTATACAAGCAGTGTATGAAAACCATACAATGGAATAAATTTACAAGGCTACAGCACAAGGGTTGTAAAAGGCTGCTAATATTCCTGTTTACTCTTCCGTTTCAGTCTCAGTCATGGCAACAAAAAATAAGTTACTCTTTAAAACTAAATATGAATATAGATTTGAAAATTATAATGTTATAAAAGGATTTGTCAATATTTCCTCTTATCAAGCTATCTTTCTTGCATCCTGTATTGCAAAGATTTTGAGTACTCATCTCCAACTCAATGCAGTTAAGCATGCTGGCATAATTTTTATTCAAAATGTTATGAGTGTAGGTGGGAAAAAGTTATAACCTGAATGTGTGTGGAAAATGCATGCTGTATGTTGTTGAATAAAGAAATTATTTTTTTCTTGGTTTTAATGGCACTTTTTTAACATTACTGGCTGTGTAACGATGAGGAAATAGGACCTAAAAGCCTCCCTGTGGATGCTCCAAAGCAGTCAACCTGCACTGGACTGGGCAATTATCAAAAATGTGTGACACTTGCATCATTAGTCTGATGCTCTGCCAACCAAGCTATCCAGGGAATAATGTCACTTGGTGTGGAAATTATATGCTATATGTCACTTGGTTTGTAGAAATTATATGCTTTATGTCACTTGGTGTGTGGAAATTATATGTTGTATGTCACTTGGTGTGTGGAAATTGTATGCTGTATGTCGCTTGGTGTGTGAAAATTGTATGCTGAATGTCACTTGGTGTGTGAAAATTACATGCTGTATGTCACTTGGTGTGGAAACTATATGCTGTATGTCAAATGGTGTGTGGAAATTATATGCTGTATGTCAATTGGTGTGTGGAATTATATACTGTATGTCACTTGGTGTGTGAAAACCATATGCTGTATCTCACTTGGTGTGTAAATTATATGCTGGATGTCACTTGGTGTGTGGAAATTATATGCCCTATGTCAATTGGTGTGAAAATTATATGTGGTATGTCACCTGGTGTGTGGAAACTATATGTGGCATGTCACTTGGTGTGTAGAAATAACATCCTGTAATTCACTTGGTGTGTGGAAATTATATGTGGTATGACACTCAGTGTGTGGGAACTATATACTGTATGCCACTTAGCATGTGGGCATGTGGAAAGTATATGATGTATGTCACTTGGTGTGTGGAAATTATATGTTGTATGTCACTTGGCATGTGAAAATTATATGCTGTATGTTACATGGTATGTGGAAATTATATGTCTGTCACTTAGTGTGCAGAAATTACATGCTGTATTTCACTCTAAATGTGTGTTGAAATTACATGATGCATGTCACCCAGTGGGAAAAAAGTAAAAAACTGACTGTGGCAAAATTACAAGCTGTTACAAATTATAAACTACAAGTTGCCTAATGGGAAAAAGTTTGAAGGAGACTGTGTGTGGAAACTACAAGCTGTATGTTGCTCAGTGGTTAAAGGTTAAGCAAACTGTGGGTAGAAGTCATATGCTGTATGTACCAGAGTAGGATAAATCTAGAAGCTGACTGTTTGTAGAAGTTACATATAGTATGTCGCCAAATATGAAAAATCTAGCTAACCTTGTGTGGAAGTTGCATGCCATATGTTGCTAAATAGGAAAAATTGAGAAGCTGACTGTTTGTAGAAGTAACATGCTGCATGTTGCCGAATAGGACAAATCTAGACCATGTGTGGAAGTTACATATTAGTCCTACAATGTAAGATATCAACCCTAATATGCATGAATGGGAACAGTATCTTACTTCCTGAACAAGTGATGCCATGTAGCAAGTACCGGATAAGTCAAACCAGCAACTAGAGGCCAAATTTTCAAGATGATCTCACATAGTTGGCAGCCCATAATCACACATATTAAAGTCTAACCGCCAATTGTCATCAGATATATTTGTGTCATTAAGGAAAATCTGCCCATCAGTTTGACTACTCTGGCATTCTTCAGCTACCATCATACCTCTACCAACTGAAATTGGTGTCCAAAAAGGTTTGAAAAACTGAATCACTTAATTGTGCTTGAATATACTTAGGTAAGGAAAAAGGCAGTACAGTTAACATTAGTAAAACTAATGCAATTAGACTTTAATCTGTACAACGTCACAATGTGCTGCCAACTGTGTGAGATCTTAAAAAAAGGGGCCTCTAGATTTGGGGTCAACTGACTGCAGAACATCTTACACAGCACCGCTTATTCGGGTAGTAATATATTGACCCCCTGCTCTGAATCTTGCACTGCAGAACTAGCTGCATGTCTGTCACATAAAGAAAACCAGGTCTTTGTTCCTCATGAAAAAAGCAAATAAAAATAATTTTTTTTTTTAAATGTGATATTGTGCCCCACCTACAAATAAGGAAATGTCTTGGAGTACAGTAATTGTATACATATGAACTGTCATCCTGTCTTTAAACATAGGAATCTCTCCTCTTTCATGCAAAGAAAAGTCAGACATTAACAAGGTATCTCCCCTCTTTCATGCAAAGAAAAGTCAGACGTGAACCAGGAATCTCCCCTCTTGCATGCAAAGAAGAGTTAGACATGAACAAGGAATTTCCACTCTTTCATGTAGAGTCAGACATGAACAAGGAATCTCCACTCTTTCATGTAGAAATGAGTCAAACATGAACAATGAATCTCCTCTCTTTCATGAAGAGAAGAATCAGACACAAACAAGTAATCTCTCCTCTTTCATGTAAAGAGTTAGCCATGAACATGGGATCTCCCCTCTTTCATGTAAAGAAGAGTCAGACAAAAACAAGGAATCTCCCCTCCTTCATGGAAAGAAAAGTCAGATGTGAACAAGGAATCTCTCCTCTTTCATGTAAAGAGTCAGACATGAACAAGGAATCTCCCCTCTTTCATCCAAAGAAAAGTCAGACATGAACCAGGAATCTTCACTCTTTCATGAAAAGAAGAGTCAGACATGAACAAGGAATCTCCACTCTTTCATGTAGAAAAAAGTCAAACATGAACAAGGAATCTCCCCTCTTTCATGTAAAGAAGATTCACACACAAACAAGGAATCTTCCCTCTTTTATATAAAGAGCTAGACATGAACAAGGAATCTCCCCTCTTTCATGTAAAGAAGAGTCAGACACGAATCAGGAATCGCCTCTCCTTCATGCAAAGAAAAGCAGACATAAATAAGGAATCTCTCCTCTTTCATGCAAAGGAAATAACTTTCCTTTTTTTTGATAAAGGAATCTCCCCTATTTCATGTAAAGAGTTAGACACAAACAAGAAATCTCCCCTTTCATGCAATGAAGGGTCAAAGATAAACCAGGAATCTCTCCTCTTTCATGCAAAGAAGAGTCAGACATGAAAAAGAGTTATGAGGTTCCACTGAACTCAAATGTAGTGAAAGCAAATTTTTAAGTAAATTATGTTTCTCTGAGAATACTTATCAAGGGGAGGTAATGGACAAAAGATACCACCCTATGTCTATCTAAAAATACACAGGATAAGACATTTTTCGTCTTTTAGTAGAGCTGGATTCACGAGGTAGCAGGTTAATATTCTTAATGTAATGTGATTAGGGGACATATTCGAAGGAGAAGCACTTTTTACCTGTATTATCTCTCCTGGTTTTATGTCAGCCAACCTTAAATATTTCTGCTCAAGAATACTCCTACAATGTAAGAAAGTTATATATACACATCACAACTTAAGCATGTATTCATAAAAAAAAAATTTCCAATTATGTCATCAAACATTTTCTCAAACTTTGACCCAAGGGGATGTCAAATTTATTCTTGTTTGCCAAGTGTCCAGTACCATACATATACATGTGAGGGTTGCGTGCAGCTTCATATGCTATAATCATGTACTGGCTAAAAAGAATATCCTATTTCAAGATGGCCGTCATAGTGGCCATACAGGATGTTATATCAGCACCAATTAAATTAGTACCAGCTAGATATATATAAGATACTTTTGGTGATATGACCATCCATTCAGATTAAGTAAGAATAGCACAATTTTCGAGATAACTGCTACAGTGGACATTGGATATGAGACAGGCATCATTTTCATTTAGGACTAACTAGACATCATAAGACATCTTTTTGGTGAAAATGAAATGCAAAATACCATCCATCCAGGAGTAGTCAAATAAAGATTTTCAAGATGGCCACAATGGTGGCTATATTTGTCAGATAGGCGCCATTTTCATTCAGGACAAACAAGGCACCATAAGACTTTTGGTGAAAGCCTAATGTCAGTGACTTTCCATTTAGGAGGAATAACAAAATTTTCATACTGGCTGCCATGGTGGCTATACCAGAGCTGCCAACCCTCCAGACTCGCAATTAGTAAAAAGTGGGATAAAAATTTGTGAATTTTGAACACAATTAGTGAAAAATTATATCATGACACTAACACCATCCACTTTGATGGTCAGTACTGCATTATACAAAAATCCCAAAATAAAACTAAAACATATTATTTACACTGATTACATGTACTACTATATTTGCAGCCAAATTTACTGATAACACAAACTTCATACTATTTGTCATGATATGATGCTGTGGCAGTCTTGAACTTCCTTAATCAGGCCATGGTAAATTTGTTTTCAGTACAGTTCAGGCTTCTTGCCTGCTCGTTACTCTTGGTGACTAAAATTGTTGCAAATTTTCAGCACCTAAGGAGGCACTATAGTTTGTCTTATTTTTCCTCACAATAGGAAATAATCTTTTACTGTCACTGTTGATGATCTCCAACTGAGAAAGACAGGTTACGTTCAACAAGAAAGCCACAAATAATGTTTCAGCATTGGCAGCATGCAGGACTTGAGTAGGGGCTCATATCGTTGCTTACAATTTATGTCATACATGTACTATATAATAATATTACTACATGGTACATGTATGACAAGTAAATTGTAAGCAACAATACCAGCCCTTGTGCACATTCCCAACTGTAAAATTCGCTGCACACTACTGTGTAAAAAGCATAATGTACATCGATGTTTGATGGCTGAACGCTAGGCCAAATTTTGGTGTACTCCAATCTATACTTCACTTTTTGTGGAATACAAATCTTTTTCCTTGGAGACAAAAACATTTTAACTGCAGTGTAGCTTAATTATGAAATGGTATTAATCCAGAAGATAAAACACTGAACAGTGAACAATTAGTGGTGTTGGCGCATGCGCGGAAAACTGAACTCAAGCAAATTACTATATATGCTAATCTTTCAATCTAAAAATTTCCAACACTCGAAAAAGCTGTCTTCATGCAGTTTCACAACCTCTATGTGCTTTTTGTTACCAATGTGTTCCCTCACATCGTCTCTGCCACCATGTCCAATGCTAAAATTTGTGGCACACTGTGTGCAAAAAGCATGATGTATATCGGTATTTGATGGCTGAATGCACGGCAAATGTTTGGTATATTCCAAACTAAACTTCCCTTCTGTGCAATGCATTTCTTTTCCCTTGGTGGTGAAGACGTTTTAAAGATGCAATGCTGAATGGTAATTCAAATCAGTGTTGGCAGCACATGAGCGGAGAAAAATTCTGGTTAGGCCCCGGTTTCTTTCAAAAGTATTTGTAAAACTGCTCTTATACATATAAATTAAAATATGCTGAAATGCTTGCTACCACACCAACTGTTCCAATCAGCTATAGTTCTACTAATATCACGACTAGCAGTACCGGACCGTTTCAGCAATGGCTGATATCATGACTAACACTTAACGGGAAAATTATAAATAATTGAGAATTGGGTAATTCGTTTTTTTTTTTTTTTTGCATGCGGTGTGAATCTGTGAATCGCTGTAGAAAGTCATGAAGTTCATGCCAAAATCATGAGGGTTGGTAGCTATGCTATACTGGAGGTCAGATTAGCACCATTTTCATTTAGAATCAACTATACATCATTCAAAATCTTGTAATGTAAGCCCCATGCAGATATTACCATCCATTTAAAAGAAGTGACAAGAAGTTTTTTAAGACAGCGACCATGGTGGCCATCATAGAAGCCAGATCAGGACTATCTTCAATATGATCCTCCATATTAAAGGAGTTGCATTAACAAGATTTTCAAGATGGCCATTAGACCTTGGGATGAATGTGTGTGTAAGGTTTCATGGCAATCCTTCAGGTAGCATAGGAGTAGTGACAACAAACGTGTGAAAAAGGATGGATAGAAAAACAATTTATCTACTAGATGAAGATTCTTTATTTGCTATCTAGGACACACACATAATATAATAATATACGGAAGACAAAATTTATCATCTGAATTGCACATATACATACTGTGATTATATTAGATAACGTATTTTACTGTCAATACAGCAATTGTACATAAATAATGCAACTCTGTGAATAACAAAACGGTTTAGTGTGGACATAAAGCAATTCAATTTTTCCTGAGGCAGATTAGTATACCAAAGTTTGTCTAAATACTACTAACAGATGAAGGATGACAGAGAAAAGGTCATTCTGTAAGTTCTTCTGGTCTATGACCCATAGAGATAACAAGCAGCAAGTTAAACTAAGATTTAATCGATTAAAAGTATCTCCTTCATCTTCAGTCACTTCTCTTATATGTTTCAAACTAACAATACGGATGTCTGAACAAATGACAGTTTCTTCATATATTTATACAACTGCTACAATAATTCACTCTGCCAGCTAAATCAATGGTTCTCAAACATCTAATCTGGCTTTCAAATACTGAATTGTTCAGTAAAATAAACAAGGTGACTGACTGTTTATGAAAATCTAGATATTGCAATGAACTTACTGTTTTAGGGTTACTGCAACTTGGTTTTCCAGTGGATTGAAGCCCATGACTCTACACCTAAAATAGCAAATTTATATGTTGAGGAATCAGAACAGCCATACAGGAGGAATAAAAAGCAAAGCATTAGTGAGTTTGTGCATCTGAAGTTTGAATTTGACCACCAACTACCGTTATCTTAAAGCACAGTGTATGTTATATAAGCTGCTGGAACTTGTAAATGGTTGTATAAGCCACACCAGGGCTTGAACCCAAGACCTTTGGCCTCAGATGGTCACTCTCACTCATAGACTATTCAAACTATGATGTCAACATTGTTCATAGGAAATTATTCAGGATTGGCTGATTTACTAATTGGCTATATTAAAAACAGTCCTTTTACCATGACAGACACTTAAAAAGCAGCTATGATGGGATGTATTACTGTTGGTATAATTTGTTTCATACATAACACAGACATTTCATATTTTTATTTGGATCACCTTTCATTGTTTTGATACTGCTACAGCATGAAAAAAAAAGGTATTCCAATATGGTTTTCAATTGGTTTGGTACTTTACAGCATAGCAACACAAGTCAGTTATTTTAATGCCTAGGCAATGGGAATAAAGTGCCTTGCCCAAGGACACACTATGGTAGCTGACCCAGGCTGGTCTGATGGAAGGATCTGAATCCACGCACTTTTGGTTGTGAGTCCAGCATGCTAACCATGACTCCGTAATTGTCAATTAACAAGTTACTCCACAATGTATGTCAAATGACAGGTTAATCCTCAATAATTATTAATCATTAGGCTACTCCTAAAATGACAGGTTACTCCACAAGATTGTCAATCAACAGGCTATTCCAAAATGACCATGAATTACTAGTTACTCCACAATGATTGTCAATTACAGGTTATTCCACAATGATGTCAATTAACAGGTTATTCCACCATGATTGTCAATTACAGGCTACTCCACAATGACTATTAATTATCAGAATACATATCTGTTACTGTTACAGTGCCATATTCCACAATCACTATCCATTAACAGGCAACTCCACATTGATTGTCAATTAAACAATTACTCCACTCTGAATGTCAAATAACAGGCTATTCCACTATGACTGTCAATTATCAGGTTACCTCACAATGATTGTCAATTAACATGTTACCACACAACAATTTTTAACTAAGAGGTTACTCTGCAATGATTTTTAATTGACAGAATACATATCTGATACTGCAACAACACCATGACACAGACTACTCCATAATGATTACGAAATAACTGACTACTTATTCCACAATGACTATCAAGTGATAGGCTACTACACAATGAATGTCAACTGACAGCCTACTTCACAAAGACAGTCAAATGATGAGCTATTCCACAATGACTGTCTACTGACAGGCTACTCCACAATGACTGCCAATTAACTGAATTCATATCATATTGCTATAACACCATACCACAGGCTACTCCACAATGACTGTCAACTGATGAGCTACTCCACAATGACCGTCAACTGCCATGCTACTCCACAATGATTGCCAATTAACAGAATACATCTCATATTGCTATAGCACCAAACTACAGGCTACTACACAATGACTGTCAACTGACAGGCTATTCCACAATGACTGTCCATTAACAGGCTATTCCACAATGACTGTCCATTAACAGGCTATTCCACAATGACTGTTCATTAAGAGGCTACTCAAGAATGACTGTCAATTAAATGGTTACTCCACAATGATTTTCAATTTAATGAATTCATTTTTGAGTCATCCTGTGTATAAAGTTGTTGTTGTTAATGTTTTGGGTTTAATGCCATTTTTCAGCATCAATAGGATATATATAATGGCCAGTGTAACTGGTGGAAGAAGAACCTGTGGAAAACCCAGGAAAGAACCACCAACCCACAGAAAGCTACTGGCAAGCTTTCTCACATTCCCACAGACTTGAACCCATGCAAACAGGTGAGATGGCAGTGATTAGTAAAGGAGAGTGCTTTAGAATGCTTGGCCACCCATGGATACTGTTTGAATTTGTCAAATCAAAAACTGGTGAAGCTTAAATTGCAAATTCGTTAATTTTCATGGGGTGCCAATCTTTGGGGATTTGGAAGTTGCATTGAATCACAAATTTAGAGGTGCATTTAACAGTTAGAACATTGTTTGATCAGGTTACATTTAGAACATTTTGTCATTATATCACATTTTGTGCATTTTGTTATTATATCACATTTATGCATTTTGTTATCAGCTTATATTTAAGACACTTTGTTTTCAATCACATTTAGAGTATTTTATTTTAAGGTTACACTTATGACATTTTGCGAACAGGTTACATTTAAGACATTTTGTTATCGGTTTACTTTTAGGACATTTTGTTATCATGGTACACTTACGGCATTTTGTTATCATGGTACACTTAGGACATTTTGTTATAAAGTAACATTTAGGACCTTTTTTCATGTGGTTACATTTAGAATATTTTGTTCTGAGGTTACATCATTTAGGGCATTTTGTCCTCTTTATAAATGTGGCTGCGAGAGAGAGAGAGAGAGAGAGAGAGAGAGAGAGAGAGAGAGAGAGAGAGAGAGAGATGCTTATAAACAATATTTCTATATACCTACCTGTAGAGAGATCCTGTTTGAAATTCTTTCTTAATGTCTTTAACCGTACTGTTACACAGATTTTTCTTCTGCAAAGGTACAACATAATTAAATACTTTCTGTGAACATAACATAGTCAAATCATTATATACTGTGGAGTTTAGATATACATTTAAGTGACATAAAAATTGTTTACAATGTAACAATTGCTCAAAGGTAAAATGAACACCTTTAGTGATGCAGCATGAACAATATTATGGCAAATTTAGGAGTCTCAAAAACTTCATAAAAATGTATTCTCAAGACAATGTTGTCATTTAAAACTGTTGTTAATCACAGTATACAACACAAATGCATACTCCTATTGTAGTGAGTAGTAGGAACATGTGTCAAATGGCACCTGAAAGTAACATTTGTGTTATATTTGTATTATGAGTGTTGATTAAACAAACATGCACTATACGACCTAGACTGTAATTTTTTCTAGTGTTGATTAAACAAACATGCACTATATGACCTAGACTGTAATTTTTTCTACAGCTAATATTCACACTAGCATATCTGCTCAATACCCATATATACATAACTGCTCAACATTTACACTACCGTACACTATATATACTCAGTATTCAATATATATATACATGCAGAACTGCTCAATCTTTACACTAGCATGCAATGTACTCAAGACAGCATTCCTGCTCAATGCTCTCACTAGTATTCAATACTAACATTAGCATAGCTACTCACAACTATCACTAACTTCAGTGTTCAATACTCTCATTAGCATAACTGCTCAATATCCACTAGCACAACTGCTCAATACTCCACAGCACAGCTACTCAAAACTTGCTTTAGCATAGCTGCTTCATACTCTCTAGCATCACTACTTAATACTCACACTGGCATAGCTGAACAAGACTCACTAGCATAACTGAACAATATTCACACCATCATAGCTGATAATACACTAGCATACTTACACTAGCATAGATTATCAGTACTCACACTAGGTTAGCTGCCAAATACTCACACTAGCATAACCAATAGTAGATTCAGTCAACTGGAAGACTGCTCTGTTATTTCCATCAAAATGCTTCAGCTTTGCTTCAACAATGTCACCAAAAGAAAGACCTTTAAAAAGGTCAAGGGTCACTCCAGTATAGTTAACCAGGTGAGGCTGCAAGGTCATGGATATGACCTTGGTAAGGGGATGAATATACAGGATACTGGCAACAACCTGAAATGTATCAATATACAAATAATAATGGTGAGTAATATTTCTCTGTATGCTAAATGATTCCTTGTATTTTAAAGAGTTACAAGTTAATTAGGTCATCAAATAATCAAAAGATTCTCTCCAAGGGACGGATGATACAATGTCTGAAAAGAATTTCCTGGAATTCAAGATACATGTCTTCATTTTAACTGCTGATTGTTGAAATCATCTCTGTTACTCTTAAGCTTTAAGACTGTCAAAGTAGCCACTGTGGTAACCATACTGTATTAGGATAGACCATTTTCATTTATGAATAACAACTGGACACCATTAAAGAACTTTTGCTGAAAATGCCATGTTGCTTGGACCACAAATTCAGGAGAATTAGTGACAAGATTTTCCATATGTTCCTTGTGACAGTCATATTGGAGCACCGCTTTCATTCAGGACCAGTTCAATACCATAATTAGTCTTCTGGTGAAAACTCCATTTACATATGACTTTCAACCACAGAAGAGTATCAATACTTAGATTTGTCATGATGGCTGCTATGGTCGCCATACTAGACATCAGCTTGGCACCATTTTCATAAAGTAACAGCAATACAGCATCAAAGGTCTTCCACTGAAACCTCCATGTTGATGTGACTTTCTGTTCTGGAGGAGTAGCAACAAGATTTTCAAGATGGCTGCAATGATGGCCATACTGGATCTCAGATCAGCACCATTTTCATGTAGGACCAACTAGACATCAGAGAAAGTCTTTTAGTGAAGATCCCATGCTGACATGACCATTCATTCCAGGAAGGGTAGTGATAAGATTTTCAAGAATGCTACTGTGACATTCATACTGGATTTCTGAGCAGCACCATTTTCATTTAAGATCAACTAGACCTTGTAATAAATGTGTGTAAAGTTTCATAGCAATCCTCCAAGTAGTTTAGCTGCAATAACAAATTTGTACTAACAGACAAACAGAGTCAAAAGTCAGACATTATAACATCGACAACAGGCAACAGGCCATCCAATAACCCCTTCTGGTCCATGACCAGTAGAACTAAAAGAGTGCATCTCATGTACATTCACAAAGAATATTAAGTAACAGATGTCAGGAGAACTTGCACCAACCAGAGGGAATGTATCTAAACTTAGTGACAGGTGCCCTGGGTATACTGTCTTCATGAAGTGTACCATATATTAAAGTGTTTACTAAGACAAGATACACTGTACTGTTTTCTTCATGAGATGTCATTTAATGAAAGAATCAGTTAAGATAGGACACTGTGTTGTCAATTCACTTATTTCAATGGATAACCAATTTCATAATTATGCTTGAAATGACTTTCTGTCAATTCTGCATTTAAATTCTATGATCAGGTTTAAATTCTATGATCAGGTTCAGATGCACGATGTCTTTATGTCTCTGCTGATGAGAAAAGAGGTCCTAATGTCTCTGCAGATGGAAAAGGAGGTCCAATTGCCTCCACTGATGGAAAAAGCTCCCAGTGTCTCTGCTGAGGGGAAAATCCATGAAAAATCAGCATACCATGATTAAGAGTGAATTCACACAAAAAAATCATACAAAATGATCTAAATGAAAGCGAGGTTACATAACTTAGGCCCAAGAAATTATCACATACAATAACCCAAATAAGAGTGAATTCATTGAACTCAAAACGAGGTTCTCCAGGGAAGGAGGTTCCAAACCTCCATACTGAGAGAAGGGGAACATGAACCTCCTTGTCACCTGAGCTACCACATACATGTTTTTGGAGGACCAAATGATGCAGAGAATTCTTATTTTGTCCAAGCACCCTTGAAGAGCTAAGAACACTGCCTCAATTTCCAAACTGTTGATGCCAAGGACAGGTTCTTCCTGGGACCAAAAACTTCCTCTCTGGGTATTTGTGTGCACTCTTCTTGGGCCAAACTACCAAGGAAGAACTCTGAATTGGGGTTGTTGCTTCAGCTGGGTCTGAATGGCTTTAGGAACTTCGCTGATGGCAGTCAGGATGATTCTGCTTCTTGTTGCTCACTGATCATGGGAAACCATGAAGGGAATTATCCCTCAAAAGAGGCTCTGCCTCCAGTGGTTCTTGCTGTGCCCCAGTAAGACCTGGCTGTGTCCAGGGCAACACGCCTGGTAACTAGAGACTGAGCCTTTAGTTTGAAGGCTTCCAGTATTTAACTGAAAGGTGAGCCCAGGTTCATGTGGAAATATCATCTGTGCTGATCCTGCATCCAAGTAGAGGGTTTATGGAGTCATGAAGTGTGTAAACCCAAAATGTAGCTTTACAGGGAGGGCAGACAGACCCCACCTTAGGCTGTCCAGCAAACTCCTGGCCCTTACTAAACCTGTGGGAAAGCCCCATAACCATGAATGAGTGAAGGAGCATGAAGAGATCTGGGCTGGAGATAGCCACAGAGTTTTTCAAGCTGGAGAGAATTTTAGTGTTCCCATAACCTGAAGGCTTGGAACACAGATCCTGGGGTAAAAGATGGTGAACCTTGTTAACTACCTTGTCCAAGGATGAGATCTCTTCCTACTCTGCCATCTTGATCGACAGTTGAGGAGACAGGGAACCCACAAGGAGTAGGTGTTCTAGTCCTGTTCTACACTGAACTTGAGAGAATCTCTGAGGAAGAACAGGACTTCCTTGTCCTGTTCTTGCCCTTGGGAGGCATGATTTTGGGATCTGATGCAGTGTTGCATCTAGGTTTTTCAAAAGAGGACCAACTCCTCCATCCCTTTTGGGACACATCTGGATCTCTTGTTTGAGAAATATGGGTTACAATCAGATGGTTATTGTGTAATTTAATGTATCTAAGCAATTTTTTTAGATTCCATACCTGATCCCTGATTTAAAATATATTTATCAAATGTGCTCCTTTTTGATTATGTTCATGTATGTCAAGCATGGTTGTGATAACATGTACAGGCAAAAATGACAGGTTTAAATAAATTATAAAGAAAAAAAGTGATTTTTAAATTAAATAAAACATCACAGGAAAACTAGAATAGCAAGACAAGCTTTTTGAAAGCACTTTATAACAACTGAGATTGGTGTGGACTTCAACAATACCAACATTGAACGAAAGCATAAAAGAAGCAAGATCGAGTCTGGCCAGTAACTACCTGCTTAAAAGCCTTTTTCATGACTTCAGCTACACAGCTGCCACAAGATCCATTCAACTGGTCCTTTAGATAGTGCATCATGCACTAAAAGTTACTGTTTTTCTGTATTCACAGTTTACACAGAATCCCAATCTCTGACTTTTCTAACCAGAACCATGTCTCTTACCAGTTAAATTAGAAGTATTATACATGGATCTAAGGGGCTGTCCTTTGTGACAGACTTAGCAGGTGAAGAGAGACTCTTTACCCTCCTATGGTGTTTGGGGAAAGGTCTGCTCTCCTCCCTCCTTTGTGACCTCACACGATGATACAACTCACTCTCAGCCCTACAGGACTGAAGAGAGTGATGCCCCTCATCATGAGAGGGCACAATTCACTCTCCACCTGCTTATTTCTTCCACTCACTGTGACCCAATAGGCCATATCAGTCTCTTAAGAGACTTTCCCCATCCCTCACTAAGACCCGATGGACTTGGTAATGAAAACTCCAGACAATTCTGAGGAAAAAAAGAAAGGCACCTTCTTCCTCCCTTTGTTAAGTCCATCTGCTTTCAGTGAGGTTCCAGACCTTGTCGGACTATATAAAGGAAAAAAAATCTCTCATTTACAATTCATATAAGCAAAGCTGATGGGGTGGGGTGATGAGGTGGGCATCCCTTTAACAATTCATACAAGTTAGGCCAGTGAGGTAGGGTGGACATTCCAGAGGCAGCAATATTTCATTCTGAATTTTGGAGATAAAAATTAGCACACAAAAAAAAACAGCTTGGAAAGATGCTAATAATAAAATAATAATTAAAGAAAAAACAAATTTTAAGAATGAAAAGTGTATGTGTGTGTGTGATTTGGATTTTTAACATGGCTTTAACAATTTTTCAGTAATACTGCTACAATGTCTGCAGTGTAGCAGTTTATAGAGACGTCTAGCACTCAGGCATCAAGCCAGACAAGTAGTATGATGTCACACCCAGTCACATTATCCTGACACCAGGCCGACCAGTCCTAACACTAATCACTTAATGCTAAGCACATAGCGATGCAGCTGTTAATGCCATTTTTATATGTCTTTGGTATGACTCAGCCAGGGTTTGAACCAGCAACCTCCCACATCAGAGGTGGATGCTCTGACCACTAGACCATAACGAAAAGTGTCCAATCACTAAACACACATAATTGAAAAAAAGAACTGGTGTGAGACCACCTTCCAGATATAACAAAAGTCAGATTACATGAAATATGAAATCTGATGATTTGTATTTATTAAAACAAAACAGAATAAACATGAGGCAACTGACCAAACTGGCAATACCTATACACTTACCTGAACCAGACAAATGAACAAAATAATTCAAAATGGGTCCTAAAATCCACGGTTATTACACAACTCAACAAAACTTCCAATAACGTGAGTGAGAGAGAGAAAGCTAATTCCAAATAGGAATGAAATTTATCTGAGAATAATTGCAAACTGTAAAAACAATGCACATTATGAAAATGCTTGATACACGTCATATGACTTGAAGCAAAGGCAATTTTCTTCAATGAATAATTTACACTCCTGTAATGATGGTGGCAATCAAACAAGAATGAGGGCTAGTGTGCATGGTCTAGTGTCATGGGTTAGACACGTGATCTTTTCAGATGTTACCCAATGGAGGCATGAATTCTCATCATACAGTTACAGACCTGCCAACCCTGACAAGTCCGTCTCGGTAAGGCAGTTGATTTTTCTCCGTAAGATTGACCAGCTTTTAGTAAGGTGTAACAAAATATCAATAACTGCTATTGTAAAGCTGGAAAACGTAAATAAAAGCTCGATGCAGCAATGATAAACATCATGTTCAACTGAAAAGTTTGTAAAGTACATGTAGACTTTATTTACCACTAGTACAGTTGCACAAACTTCAGTTCCAAACCCTATGCAACTCAATGGCTTGTTGCTATCTCTCAACTTGACGTAATTCTTGGAAATTCTTTTTCCATTTCACATGATGATGGCAATCATATCTCCTGCCACGAGACATACTCAAATTGGCATGTGATGTCCAATAAACGTAACTGTGTCCTTTCCAGCTTTTATTAACAAGAATCTGAATACTCCTTTTCATTCTTCTGTGCTGATTATTAACACTTTTTTAGAAGCTTATTTTCCCTTTCATCTTAAACATGCATCGCTTTCTGGATGCCATTTTTAAAAAATTATATAATCAACAGTTTGATCATGCAGATGCTTTGCATGAACAAATAGGTGCAGTTTAAAGCGCCTGGGGTGCTGCTGTAAAGTTATTCTGGTTCCCTGACAAATTTTACTAATTCCAATATGACAGTTGGATCCATATCAAACACGGGTGAACCAATTATCCGGATTTTTCAGCAACGATAATTTTTCCATAGTTTTTGTTTGTATGCCATAAGTCCATATTTTAAGGGTAATTTTCATACGACTTACGGCAAAATCGTAAGAGTTGGCAGGGCTGGGGTTGAGGTATTTTTCTCTGGAAAAGAGCAAGCTACAAACAGCAACAGATTATGTATTCCTGATAGTAAAATCAAAAATATTAAATAATGCTATCAATAACATGTGAAAAAAAGAAATTACCTCTTCATTTTTAGAGTAGTTGTTGGGACCGCTGGTCAGGTGGCTTCTATGGATCTGACCCTTGAAAGTTGCAAATCTGACGAAAATACCTTCATCACATGTCTGAAAAATTCAAATAGCATTTATATAAGATTTCAAATCTATGTACATGCATTACAATTTGCATTTATTACAGTTTCTTTTTTAAAAAAAGAAATTTACAACCAATAAGTGCATCGGTGAAATACCACATTAAAAAACTTGGTCTTTACTAAACTTTAAGTCTGTAATTCCCCTAGGTATCTACTTACCTACATACCTACAAATTATCAATCTGTATGATCTACTGTACAAAACATGCTACAGCATTTATATAAGATTTCAAATCTATGTACATGCATTACAATTTGCATTTATTACAGTTTCTTTTTTAAAAAAAGAAATTTACAACCAATAAGTGCATCGGTGAAATACCACATTAAAAAACTTGGTCTTTACTAAACTTTAAGTCTGTAATTCCCCTAGGTATCTACTTACCTACATACCTACAAATCAATCTGTATATCTACTGTACAAAACAGCTACAGAAAATCAAATCAGTTTACATGATATTCTCAATTTGTGAAGACTTATCATGCAACTTGGTTATTTTATATTTTCTGAATCTGTAATTTTAAAATGCTTTAGTTTGCTAGATGTTTGCTTATGTCTATGTCTAAATGTTCTGCTTGTCTGTCTGCAAGTTTTGCAGGTGTCTCTGTCTGCATGTTCAGCTTGCATCTATGTCTACATGTTCTGCCTGTGTCAATGTCTACATGTTCTGCTTGTGTCAATGTCTACATGTTCTGCTTGCATCTATGTCTACATGTTCTGCTTGTGTCAGTGTCTGCATGCATATTCTGTCTGACCGCTGATAGTAGTTTTATCATTCATTTAATCTTATCTACCTTTTCCACATTGACTGTAATTCTGGTTCCTGGTATTAAAGGATATTGACCAACTTCTACTCCACTGCTGTTCAGCTGAAAATGAAATTAAAGATATATGATTGCAAATGTTTATTTTTATTACAAATATTTCTAATTCTTTATATTCAATGTTGATTCTTCAGCAAATTCTAACCACTTATAAGTAAATTCTGTCAAGACAAAAATTTACATGAACTAAAATCCAATGAAACTGAAAAACTTTGCATGGTCCAAAATTCTCTTTCTGTAATAAAATTACTTAGGTAAAACAAAACTTCTCCAAATTTTAGCGAGCTTCCAAGGGCTATCTTACACTCTCTCAATGGCACAGTTCCAACTACACTCAATCTTAAGATGTTTCACTGTACATGTACTCTCAAAGGCAGTTCTAAGGACTATCAGTCTTAAGAGGTTTCACTGTACATGTTCTCTCAATGGCACAGTTCCAAGGACATTCAATCTTAAGATGTGTCACTGTATATGTGCTCTCAATGGCACAGTTCTGAAGAGATCAAATGTAAGAGGTTTCACTATAAATGCGCTCTCAATAGCACAGTTCTGAGGGCTATCAATCTTAAGATGTTTAAGGGCACATGTGCTCTCAATGGCACAATTCTGAGGGCTATTAATCTTCCGAGTTTCACTATACATGTGCACTCAATAGCACAGTTCCAAGGACATTTTCAATCTTAAGAGGTTTTAGGGTACATGTGCTCTCAATGTTCTGAGGGCTATCAATCTTAAGAGGTTTTAGGGCACATGTGCTCTCAATGGCACAGTTCTGAGGGCTATTAATCTTCCGAATTTCACTGTGCATGTGCACTCAATAGCACAGTTCCAAGGACATTTTCAATCTTAAGAGGTTTTAGGGCACATGTGCTCTCAATGTTCTGAGGGCTATCAATCTTAAGAGGTTTAAGGGCACATGTGCTCTCAATGTTCTCAGGGCTATCAATCTTAAGAGGTTTTAGGGCACATGTGCTCTCAATGGCACAGTTCTGAGGGCTATTAATCTTCCGAATTTCACTGTGCATGTGCACTCAATAGCACAGTTCCAAGGACATTTTCAATCTTAAGAGGTTTTAGGGCACATGTGCTCTCAATGTTCTGAGGGCTATCAATCTTAAGAGGTTTAAGGGCACATGTGCTCTCAATGTTCTCAGGGCTATCAATCTTAAGAGGTTTTAGGGCACATGTGCTCTCAATGGCACAGTTCTGAGGGCTATTAATCTTCCGAATTTCACTGTGCATGTGCACTCAATAGCACAGTTCCAAGGACATTCGATCTTAAGGTTTTAGGGCACATGTGCTCTCAATGTTCTGAGTGCTATCAATCTCAAGAGGTTTAGGGCACATGTGCTCTCAATGTTCTCAGGGCTATCAATCTTAAGAGGTTTAAGGTCACATGTGCTCTCAATGACACAGTTCTGAGGGCTATTAATCTTCTGAATTTCACTGTGCATGTGCACTCAATAGCACAGTTCCAAGGACATTCGATCTTAAAGTTTTAGGGCACATGTGCTCTCAATGTTCTGAGGGCTATCAATCTCAAGAGGTTTTAGGGCACATGTGCTCTCAATGTTCTGAGGGCTATCAATCTTAAGAGTTTTTAGGGCACATGTGCTCTCAATGTTCTGAGGGCTATCAATCTTAAGAGTTTTCACCATACATGTGCACTCAATGGCACAGTTCCAAGGACATTTGATTTTAAGAGGTGTTAGGGCACGTGCACTCAGTGGCACAGTTCCAAGGACATTAAATCTTAAGAAGTTTCACACATGTGCTCTCAATGGCACAGTTCCCAGGACATTCAGTCTTAAGACGTTGTTGTTGTTGTTGTTGTTGTAGGGTCTAATGCCATAGATAGGCTACACATGGCGGACAGTATAAATGGTGGAGGAAGAACCTGGGAAAATCCGGAAAGAACCACTGACCCACAAGAAGCTACTGGCAAGCTTTCTCACACACCCACATTGGCGGAACCCGAGACTCAAACCCACGCAGACAGAGGGCGTATAGTTACATTTTTAAATAACTATGACTGGAAAAAATATGAATAAATTCACCCAAAATATATAAATGATGTATAGAAACAGTATAATGGCAATAAAAATGTTTGAAGTTCAAAATGATGTTGATAAATGGCTTGAAAAACTGAATAAATTGCAATGGATTCAGGAAGCACACTGAAATGTAGTTGTCAATCTCAGGCAAAACCTAAAACTGGTAAACATCCTGTTTACAGGTGACCAGTGCAGCATGAATAAGAGGCGGTAATTTGCAAGAATTTCTTCCTTTGTGCACACACACACACACATACATATATATATATATATATATATATATATATATATATATACACACACACATGCATGTAAAGACAAAATTTGGGGGCAATAATTATTTCCTGATGTCAATTTGAACAGGTTAACACATCTGACAGAGCAAATGTGAAAGTTGGACTTGAAAAATTCTGTAATACACTGCATTTCCACCTAAAGTAAAAAAGGATAATAACTCAAAAAATGACAGGAACAGAAAGATTTGTTAATATACATTTCATTAGATGATGTACCAAGTTTCATGGTTGTCAAATGAAAAATGAAAGACTAGTTGCATTTACAAGAATTTTGCAATATCATGTATTCAGCTGAAAGTCAAAGGGCAATAACTCCTACAAAAATTATAGGAGCAAAGCGATTTTGTCAAAATGCACGTCTTCAGGTTATTACCATGATATTGATTAAGTTTCATGGCAATCCATACAAACTCATGTGGAACTAGTTGTATTCACATGATTATGCACCAGAAATAAAGGATGGATGGAGAGAAACAAGGATTCCTATATACTGATATCTGCAGAGATGGGGGCCGTATAAAGAAACAGGAGCCACTTCCATGGATCACCATGGCAAATCTTCATGCTTTTTATTGTATGTTACCCAGACCACCAAGCTTCCAGAACATGACTCAGGTGTCAGTTCTGAAGAAGTAGTTGGTAAAGGTTTCTCTCTTTTGAGTAACTGTGCCCATATTTGATTATGGATTGGCATAATTTAAATAAACTTGAAAAGTCTTTATGCCAAGATGTTCTGTGCCAAGTTTTATTGATATATGTCTCACAATTTGTGAGATAGAAGCTAAAAATATGAACTGTTGATGGTCAAATGAACATGGATCACCATGGCAAATCTTCATGCTTTTTATTGTATGTTACCCTGACCACCAAGCTTCCAGAACATGACTCAGGTGTCAGTTCTGAAGAAGTAGTTGGTAAAGGTTTCTCTCTTTTGAGTAACTGTGCCCATATTTGATTATGGATTGGCATAATTTAAATAAACTTGAAAAGTCTTTATGCCAAGATGTTCTGTGCCAAGTTTTATTGATATATGTCTCACAATTTGTGAGAAGAAGCTAAAAATATGAACTGTTGATGGTCAAATGAACATACAACATGTGACAAACTAAGGGCCATCTCCCAATCTCACTTTCATTTACACTGACCTGTGCCTTGCCAACTTTCTTTGGGTTTATGGTAACAGACACAGTTCTACCTTCTCCTGACAAGATTTCCATGCGGTTATCTTCTCCAAGCGTCCGACATCTCACATACTGGCCAGCCTTTAGGGGATAACCTGTAAAACACCATCAAAATATAAATAAACATGATATACTTATAAATGCTGCATTTTTGAATATATCCAAGTAACTGTTTCCAGGGCTCATTACAAAGGTAGAGCATTCTGCAAGAGCGAAAACTGGCATAACCACCCATAAACATTGAGGATTCATTTAAATTACCCTCCATGAAATACCTTTAGTGTTCTACATATGTAACTTGTTTAGGAGATCTAGGGGAACATTTTTCATACTTTTCAACTTGCAATAATCGTAAAAATAAAAAGGTCAAAAGAAAATTAAAGCAAGGAATAAGTTTTATCTCTAACATGTCTTATACTAATGTATATTGACCACATATATTGCACTCTACACACAGCATGCTATTCAGTTTCCCCAATTTAAAACCTGAGATTGGGTCTTTTTAAACTGTTTGGAAAATATAAGAGTATAAAATGTGACTTCTAGTTTTTTACTTATGTTATATTTTTATGCATCAGAGAAGTTTTTCACCATTGTTTCATCCCCTTTATTAGTTTTACTGTTATAGTGGATGGTATCATGCACACTGTACACAGTATAGATGCACATTTATTTTCTACCTGCACAAGCATTCGTACCACAAACTTGCACCCTCAAAATAGACACTGGGCTGCTCCAATTACTAAAACTTGCATTTCTTTAGTATTACAGTCACCGTTGATTACTTTTTTCTTCAAATTACAAAACGTTTGTGTGGACATAACAAGGTTTGGTTTGAAAATTGTAGGGTTTGAAGGGGAAATAATCCTCAGCTTGACTATAATTGTGCCAGGTTTATTTGTTTTTGTGAAGTTAGTGCCATTTCTTCAGCATATGTCAGGCTATACATGGTGGCTAGTATATTTGGTGGAGTAAGAAGTAAGAAAACCAGAAGAATCACAAACTAACAGTAAGCTATTGGCAAGCTTTCTCATATAGCCATGGTGGCAGAGCCAGCAACTTAAAACCACATAGACAGAGGTGATCTGTGCGAGTTTTCTGTAAACCAAGTGCTCTGAACCACCTGACCACCCAAGGCTCCAAATTGTGCCAGGTAAATACTTTTGAAGACAGGTGGGGTACAATTTATTGTGGACTTGAGGCAGATGATAGTCTTCTTCACAACTAAAACAATTATGTTACTTTCCTGCCTTGAATTAGCATTATCGAATGTGCATTTCATTATGTAGCTTCCTCTATTAGCATTCTAAATTTTAATGATGCAGATCAAATGTTAGTGTGATACCTGATCATGAAACATTAAGCCCAAGTCTGAATTTCATCCTTAATGGAGTTTTAAGAATATGGGAGCAGAAGACAAGAACACAAAATCTGGACTAAAAGAGCTAGCTTACAATTGGTATGTATGTACATCTATCTATCTATCTAACAAGTTTCAAGACCAACTTTCAAGTTGTACATATGTACATCTCTCTCGCTAAATATATATACATACATACACACACATACCATAGTTATCTGAATAGAAGCTTCCCTTGTAATAAATGCCCTGCCCCATTTTTTTCCCACAGAAAAAAGAAATTCCGGCCTTATCAAGGCTTATAGATCCCTATATATCTAATAATATATCCAAATAATTAAAACAGTACATGAGTACATTATCAAATTCCATGACCAACTATCAATTTATCAGTATGTATATCTATATATATTACCAAGTTCCATGACCAATTTACAAATTATAAGTATATATATGTATCTATACATATTATCAAGTTCCATGAACAATTTACAAATTATAAGTATGTAACATCTATAGTTATTACCAAGTTCCATGACCAATTTACAAATTATATGTATGTATATTTATATATATTATCAAGTTCCATGACCAATTTATAAATTAAAAGTATGTACATGTGTAGTTCTTATCAAGTTCCATGACCAATTTAAAAATTATATGTATATCTATGTACCTTATCAAATTCCATGACCACCTATCAATTTACCAGTATGTACATCTCTCTCTCTCTCTCTCTCTCTCTCTCTCTCTCTCTCTCTCTCTCTCTCTATATATATATATATATATATATATTATCAAGTTCCATGACCAATTTATGAATTATAAGTTTGTGTGACCAATTTACAAATTATATGTACATCTATAGTTATGACCAACTTATAATATGTATGTATGTACATCTGTATACATTATCAAGTTCCATACCAACTTACCATCATTGTGCATCTGAATGTATCTTTCAGCATCCGTGTTCTTCAGGAATGCGTGCAACCCCTTAACTCCAATATCAACGGTGTACCCATGATCCTCCACACTGGATATCACCCCAAATAAAGCCTGAATTAGGGATAGATTGGACTATTAAAAAACTGAAACACTGTATCTTCAAAACTCTGTATGCCTTAAAAGTAATTCTATATATACAATTCAAGTGTCTTAACATTATAATTTCCACCTACTGGACATCGCCAAACACTTGTTAGGTTGAGTAAATGTAGGACGCAATAAGGCCGTTACTGTTTAATATGATGTGCAACCAAAAATTTACCAAAGATTCTGTTTTCAAACTTGTTGTAAAACCTATCAATTCTAGGTCAGGCATGTTATTAGGATAATTACTATATTACTACCAGAATGAAGAAAACTACTGGCATTTCAATTATAGATATAGCTATGTTTTACATTGATATTGCATATATCTCTTAATTGTTGACAATGCTACAGAATTCTGCCTATATGCATTAACTCATGTTCAAGCTATCCCAAATATAAAGTTCTTTAGCTTGCATAGAACAAAACTGAAACTTAATATTAATTATATGAGAAGTAGGAAGGTCTTGTATGATCTTTAACATAAATTTTAACATGGTTTTTCTTTTTTCCAATTCTTGTTAGTACAATATATGCTAATGAACCTTTTCTCATTATGTTCTGTGCAAGTGATTAATCTATAACCATGAATTCATGGGTATCAGGTTTCATGGTTTTACAAAACAAGAGTTCACTGAAAGGAGATGATGCACTCAACTTTACTGATCACTGCCATATCACCTTTGTCTGTTTCGGTTATAGTCTTGGGACTTGGACAATATGGGTACGTGAGAAAGCTGCCAGTAGCTTCAGTTGGCTTGGTGGTTCTTGCCAGGGTTTACCTGGGTTCCTCCTCCACCAGGTATACTGGCCACCATGCATAGCCTCTCTTGTGCTTAGAAATGGCGTAAAGCCCCCAAAAAAGAACAACATCAACCAGGAATGTAAGTTTAATTCCATTCCTTCTGTAGTTTTATTCTTTCTCATATACTTTTGAGAAATTCCAACATATCAAAACTATTTTCTTACAAGTCTGAGTTAACATGTTCAAAAGATACATTTTACCTGTAAGTACAGTGCAGTACAAATTTTTTTTAATCATGGCATGTGACCTTGAACTTTATTATGATTGGGAGAAAATCAATGAATTTGTCTCAGACAATGCTTAGATAATGCTAAGTTTGGTTTTATTTATAATAAATACTTTTTCAGGGGAAAAAAGTTGTTTCATTCGAGGTATTCATCAGATATATGTACAAACATGGTTTCATAGAAATCTATTCATATTTGTTTGTGTTGTCACAAGCTAGTACTGCTGTAAATCCTGAAGTCAATGAATTTATCTCAGACAATGCCGAGATACGCTAGTCAATGAATTTATCTCAGACAATGCCGAGATACGCTAAGTTTGGTCAAATTTATAATAAATCCTTTTTCTTGAAAAAAAAACTTGTTTCATTTGAGGTATTCATCAGATACATGTGCAAACTTGATTTCAAAGAAATCTGTTTATATTTGCTTTGTGTTGTCACAAGCTAGTACTGGTGTAAATCCTGGAGACATGACCTTTGATCCTAAAATCAATGTCACTGTACTACCTAGCAACTTGTTTAAAAAGTGCTGCTAAAATGAAAGTCTGATCAAACTCCTATATGTACAAATGCTCAATGAAGTATAAAAACTGCAAGCAAAAACTTCTGACCTGACCCCAATGTCAATTTGGTTTAATTTTTCAAAACTCCTTCACAAAAGTATGGATATGTTAGTGGTCAGATCTGCAACATTTTCATTCAGAACGAATTAAGTGTTTTACAGAAATGGAAATTATACAATAAATGTTTTCTGGAAATAACTACCCAATCAAATTAAAACTAGGAATGACTTCCGGCAACATCAAGAATCCAGCCCTCCTATACACATGAAAATCAACAGCCCATGCGTTTGGGTATAGAAATAGCAATTTGTTGTTCCACTTTGTCACAATAATAATGAAGTTACAGATCAAATCACATGGACAATATCAAACTGATAACAAAAAATCAAATGATAAATCTCAAATATTAATTATTCAATGTTCAATTAGGCAAACTCATGTTCCCAAGATGTCCTAAAAGCAAAGAAACAGCATGCAAACAATGCAGCTATGATGCAAATTTGTCCCCAAGACTTACTAAGAACAAAGAAATATTAACATGAGGAAAATAAACTATGCTAATGCTACCGCTTGAATCTAGCTCTCCGATAAAGATGAAAATCCTTTTTCTGTCTACAGATCATAGAGAAGTAACTCTTACAGATTATCTCCCTTTGACCCCACTTGGTGAACATTAAATTTCCAAATGTTTACCACAGACAATAATAATCGAAAGTTGACAATGTGGATGTTTTCAGAGGCCTGTTGACAGTCCAGGCAACAGGTTACAAACTAGCAGGATAACAGAAACTAATCTGAAAGAGTTACTTCCCTCAGTCTATATGAGATACAGACAAAAGATTCTTCATATCTATAGGAGGCTTTTATTCCAGAGGAAACAGAAAGTCATTCCCAAAATTAATGCAACAAGGCAATTTATTTGACAGAGAAACCCCTTATCAATGCCACAATTCATGCAAGAAGAGTAGGGGTAATGAGATTTTCAAGATGGCCACTACAGTGCCATGTTGGGGGGTCAGATGGGCACCATTTTCATTCTGAAGCAGCTACATGTCGCTATAATAGTGTCTGCTGAAAACCCTGTGTCACTAAAACCATCCATTCACAAGATATAGCCATGTAAGATTTTTAAATGGTGATCAAGGTAGCCATTTTGGAGGGTATATCAGCATCATTTTAAAACTGGATAACTATATATAACACGAAAGAAATTTACTTTTTTTTGTTTTTATTTTCTGGTAGTGTCAGTATGGCCATCCATTTAGCTGTTACAAAATTTTTCAAATATTGGAAGGTCAGACTGGAATTATTTTCATTTATTACAAACTAGATGTACTGAGAACTGTGTCAGTGAATGCTCCATTCCTTCATCATGGATGGCAGCAAATACATTTTAAAATAACCACAACTGATCAGTACCATTTTTATTTAAGTTTGGTTTCATGCCTTACAGCCCAGCAACACAAGCAGGTTATTTAGTGCTGAGGCAAATGGAGCAAAGAACCTTGCCTAATGACACACCACAGCTGCGCTGGTGGTAGGAATCTACCCCACACCATTTCAGTCGAGAATCTGACACACTAACCACTGAGCCACTGCAGATCCCAATTATTTATATTTACAACCAACTGGATATCATAAGGAGCCTTTCAATTAAATGTCTACTGTTCAGAAGAAGCAGGTATAACAAAATTTACAAGATGGATACTGTGACAGCCATATGACTGATTGGCACAATTTTCATTTAGGACTAACTACAATTCATATAAAGTCTTTCAACACAAACACCAAGTTGTTATGATAATCAATTCTAGTTAGTAGGAAAAACAAAATTTTGAAGATGGCCACAATGATTATGAAAATTAGAGATCTGATTAGCATCGTACATATTAATGACAAACTATACTTTATACGAATTTGTACTGGATATCCAGGGGCACCATTTTCATTTAGAACCAACATCATTTGAAGCCTTTTAGAGCAAACCCAATGCCAATATGGCCACTGACTCAGGAAGACTGGCATTAGGGTTATTGAGCTGGCTGCCACAGCGATAATACTGGATATCTATGGTGCACCATTTTTATTTTGGTCCAACCAGATATCATAAGAAGTCTGTTAGCAAAAACCCTATATTAATAAGACCATTTATTCGGAGCAAATAGTATTAACATGATTTTCAATAACGCTACCATGGTGTCCATTTTTATGTCAGATCTGTACTATTTTCATTTCCGATCGTAAAAAATCTTTCATCTAATATGTGAATGTCGAAGTGAAAGAAGAGAAGCTACAAGATTTTCAAGATGACCTCCATGATAGCTATAATGAATCTCAGAGCAATACCAATTTCATTTAGGACCATGCAGACATCATAAAAAGTCTTTTAGTGAAATCCCCATGTCAATATGACCGATGAGGAATAGTAGCAATAACATGATTCTCAAGCTGGCCATCATGATGACCGTAATGGACCTGAGATCAGTACCATTTTCATTTATGACCAACTAAATATCATGAGAAGTATCCGGTAAAAACTCCATATCAGTATGACCATCCCTTCAGGAGGAGTAGATATACCAAGATTTTCACAATGGCCGCTATGCCCCCATTTTGATGTCCAAGCACCACCATTTTCATTGAGGACCAACTAGACCTTGGGATGAATGTGTCAAGAAAGTTTCATAACAATGCTAATAGTTAAGGAGTAGCAATAACAATGTGCTAACAAACACACATCAGGCCAACACATAGCCCATATAGCTTAACATTTTATTTTCATCAATCCTCAAAGCTGAGGTTTAGAGTGGTGCCTATCTGGGAAAGGGTGCCTTTTTCCACATTGTTTGTTGCAACTAAATCATCTGTTCCTAACAACCACTGGTACAAAACAAACAAATGCTGAAAGCATCTAAGCTCATTACAAACTTGAGCTTGATATTTTCCCCTAGTCTACGACACACAGTCATACCATTCCACTTCTGATGGATTTAACAGACAGATTTTTATGCACATCTTTTGGATTGATGGTCAATCTGGTTTTCTTCTTCTTTCCTCCCTGATCTGGTTCAGGCTCAAGTACCTTACACAGCATCAGCATTCCAACCTTGAATAAGTCATGTAGGCCATAAACATCTTCCTGGAATTAAACCGGAAAGAAATTTTTCTGTAAATTATGCTTCTCTGAGAATACTTATCCAAACACATTAACATTGGGAAAATAATACCTCCTGAATCCAGCCCTCCCTGAAAGATGAAAATCAACCTTCTGTGTGTGTGTGTGTATATATATATATATATATATATATATATATATATATATATATATAGAGAGAGAGAGAGAGAGAGAGAGAGAGAGAGAGAGAGAGAGAGAGAGAGAGAGAGAGATATCATAGAAGGAAGTAACTCGCACAGATTATCTCCTATGCCTACACATGGTTGTCATTCAAAAGTTTACCAGATTCAACCTTAAACAAAACCAACAAAATCATGCTCACATTTACAATGATGAGTGGACGGGACAGACTTGTGATTGGATAAGTAACATGATTTACTAAAACATTTCCTTTCTCCATTATTCTTATATTACCTCATCACATTAACATCAGGACAGCCAGTAATGGAAGGAATGCATGATTACTGTCTTACTTGTAAAAGTTACACATGTGAATCCACTCAAATTTATAAGGACATGTCAGCAACTGATGCTATGGTGTCAGGTATGGGGCATGGCATCTATTTTGACAGCTACCAGTGGCCTGACAAGATTCAACTCTCTCCTTTGTGCGGCCATATCCCATAAATAAAAGCTTGAGAAAGCCAACTGTGCATACCAGACAACTGACACCACCCTCTTGAATGGAAATTTAGTCCAGACATGTCAAAATTGTCCACATTTCATGAGCCAAGATCTTCTTGCGACATACCCAAAAAATTGAGAAATTGTGTATTCCCAAGGTAAAGTGACATTTTGACTTATTAAACCACCAAAAATAAATGATGGATGGCATCAAATGATTACAAATTCACTTAATTCAGGAGGTCACAAAAACTGTGGTGACAGTCCTGGAGTGTTGTTGTTGTTGTTGTGGAGCTTAACACCATTTTTCAGCACACGATAGGGTATACATGGCAGCCAAGTCCTGGAGTGAACATTTAAACTAGTAGACATCAAGAATAGGGGTGGCCACCAAGTGGGAGATTGGGTCGAGTGAGCAAAAGGAGGTAATCTGAGGAGTCACTTTATATATATATATATATATATATATATATATATATATATATATATATATATATATATATATATAGAGAGAGAGAGAGAGAGAGAGAGAGAGAGACTTTCTGGGAGAGTTGGACTTCTAGGGTTGTGCCATTTATTGATAATGTGATCATTTGACAGAGAAATATGTTGATGGAACACAGATGTGCCATCACAAGTGTAAAATGACCTAAATGCAAAATAGATAAACGGACAAACAAGAGCAACACTATAAGACTGTCATAATGGAGATTTTAAAAAATTTCAATTACAATAAAAACATTTTAAACATAAAAACTTACGCTCATGTTAGAACTCTTCACATTTCTTCATCAATACCACAGGAAGCTAATAGACCAAACTTTCCTTGGAAAAAAATTTCAAACTATATATTCAAAACAAAGAGCCATATTTGGCATTCCAATAAAAATACACCTGGTGCTCATTACTCTGCAGTTCCCTGAAATGTGTATCCTAGTTAATAGGGTATAAATACTATTTCCATTTTTTCCCCATTGAAAATTTTTAATGAAATTGCCAAATCCAAGCCAATCTCTTACACTTTACCTAGAAGAAAGCATATGATACTTTCTTTTTGTGAATTTCTTTTTTTTGTTAAAATGGTTCAAACTAAGGAAAGGGATAACAAGTGAATGATCGGCAGGAAGTCAACCAAATGGGATAACAAGTGCACGAATAGCAGGAAGTCAACCAAAAGGAATAACAAGTGAATGATCAGCAGGAAGTCAGCCAACTGGGATAACAAATGATTGACAGGAATTCAGCCAAAAAGGATAACAAATGATCTGCATGAAGTCAGTCAATTACTCTCGTCCTGAAGCAGCAATTACAATAACTAAGCTGTCACTGTTGTTTCAAAAATAGTGATTATATTAGATCATAAAATTATTAAATATAAGTGTAAATTTGCATGCATCTGATATTTGATTTTTGAATCTGTAACACCAAATATTTTTTAAGTTCTAACAAACTTCCATTATGGGCATGATGGTAATGACAAACACAACAAAACTGATTTATGGAGTTGTCAACTTTGTTAGCTGAAAATAAGGTCTTTGATAACATGTGAATCTGCTCTTTCTCAAGAGCTATGAGTGCATCAGGTGAATGAAAATGTGGAATGGGCCTGTAATTTCTGGAAAGAAACTTTATCCACTGGGTATAAGACTCATAGGAGTAGACTCATACAATAACAATATACAATTTTTAAATAATTCATCTTAGGGCAAATTTATGTCTGGATTTCTTATATTTTTGGTGCCAGAGGATCCCATTAAAAACAAATTGCTCCATAAAGACAGGTGAAAAACGACAAGGAACAACTAGATTTTCAAATTTAATATTTTGGTTTAAAAATATAATCTCTCAATATTTTTTCGCTTTAATGAGGGATCGCCAACCTGCTCTGCAGCTGCAGCTGCCTTGGATGCATAGTTCCGGAGAGCTTGTGTGTAGGTGTCGGAGATATTTGTTATAGCAACAGTCCCTGTAAGTCCATTTGGCAGTCCTACAATCAGTTCATACTGCCTAACTTCCTTGAGGCAGCCCAGACAAAGCATTCCTGGATGCAAGGCCTGTCAGATATAAATAGTAAATGAGGAATACACTTTTGTTACTTGAATAATTATTACTAAATTTATTTTTAAAAAAACAGAACTTTTGAGAAACATACTTATCTTTTTATTCAACAAGCTAACTGAACTTGATCTGCTTGAATGAAATTTATTCTGGAAATAAAACTGACCAATCAAAACTTCCTAAATCTATATTAAATTTAAGTTGGTGAATCCATATACATTATGTTAAACCGAAGTTCCTGTGTGGAACTATTTTTCTTCTTTCAGTCACCATGACCTTGACCTTTCATTTTTTTTAACCTAACACTGACAAGATTCTTCTTTTCCCAAATGCAAAGCCACCCACAAAGTTTGGTACAAATCTGTCATGTAGAACTAATGTTATTGTGCATTCACCATTTTTCTTTCATTCACAGTGAATTTGACCTTTAACCTTTTCACCCAAAAACTGACAGGGTTGTTCCTTTCCTCCCCCGCCCTCAGTGCAAGCCATCCACAAAGTATGATCCTGGTATGTTAATTAGAACCAATGTTATTGTGCAGAAACCATCTTTCTTCTTTCAGTTAGAGACCTTGTCCTTTGACCCCAAGGAACTAGGTCTCTTCCTTATCATAAGTGCAAGACAACCATTAAGTTTGGGTCCAGGTCTATAATGTAGAACTAGTTTTATTGTGTAGAAACCATTTTTCTTCTTTCAGTTAATTTAACTCCAACTTTGGACTTTTTGACCCAAAATCACTTGGCTTTGGCTTCTTCCTTTCCCAAAATCCCAACCTTTACAAAGCTTGGTAACAGCAGATGGTTGAGATGTGAACTGTATGGAAATAATCTAGGAAATAGACTGATGTATGAACCATAACATAATAAACTCATAAATAATAAAATGTCGGTATTAATTGATTTTTTCAATCTACATGCCCATGAAGGCAAATTTCTAAAACCCATATCTATAATTATTCACACTGGTTTGAATATGTGCGCATGTTGTTGTTGTTATTATTATGGCTTTTCTCTTCCATTACCTTGAACGACAATGGTTCAATTTCATGGCCTTGTAAGAAATCAGGAACATGTACTTTCTGTTTCTTCACGTTTTTCTTCTCCACATGTTTTAACTTCCTTTTCTTTCCTTTATCTGCAGCTGCACCTGTAACCTGGAAAGAATATTTAAAAAAACAACTTTCAAGAACTAGATTATGGTAATCACAAATTAGTCTGTCAATGTCCGGTGCACAGTGACAGTTTCTTCTTACAATAGAATTTCGTCTTTGTAAAACAAGCATCCCTGTACCTGGCCACCATTGTCCGTAGTAATCGATAATTTTCATCTGGAAGTTTGCCGATGACAGCCAAAGTGACGATCATTTAATAATCAGAAATGAATAGGATTTGGTCAAACAAAATTAGGATTAAATTTTCAAACATGACCTATATGACTTTTACTATCGGCCTTACAATATTATATTAGGTTCGACAATATTAGTCTGTCAAAAAGTACTAAATAATCTTTAAAGTGATATTTACACCTACAAAATGTTGAGCACAGTACACCAAACAGATTTTTTATTGCAATAATCAGGTATATATAGACGTTATGTTAAAAGCAATGACAAACAACCAGATACTTACCCAATGAAAAATTAAGGAATCTCTGTGACAAGAAATATCAACCAGAGGAAAAAAAATCACAGGTAAGCAATTCTTGGTAAACATTTTCAATTTAGTACGCATATAAGAAATAAAATGATTTCTGTTATAAACTTCCATAATAAGTTACAATATCTCCAGTACATATACTTAATAAATCTATGTAAATCTGTGTAGACCATAGGTATGTGGATATTATGTATACTTTAAATAAATCATCTTCATCCTCATTCTGAAGTTGAGATGTGGATTTCTTCACTGATCCACCTCTTGGAAATGTTTCCTCCATGATTAAGTTGATTCACACCTGTAATAAACATTAACACACACGTCATTAATTTGCATGAAGCGCTAACAATATCTGCATAAACAGAAGTTTACATAAATATATATTTGGTTATGCATATTCAAGACTGGAAGAAAAACCTTCATTTGGATGATTTCATGTTATGCCCTTGTGATCTGCAATTACAAATGATTAGGTTCAAAATACAATTTATGAATATTATTTGACTGCACATATGCTTCTTGCATCAAGAATGGCACTGAATTAATGGTAAAAATAGTTAAACTTATTTTGCAAAAGCAAATTTATCATTAATATTTAGCATATACAACCAATTAATAGGCTACTATAAAGTTTTCAAAATTTATTTTTTATAACATTATTATTTAAACATTAAGTCTATCCACGAGAAAACGTAGCTCTTAAAAACCGAGATATATACAGTGTGACCCTGCTATAGCACGCTCTGTTATAACACGAATTCAGATATAACACAGTCATGGTGTGGCTCCCGAAATTTCATATACATGTATTTTTCTCGCACATGAAAAAAATTCTCTCTTAAAAGTAAGAAAAAAACAAAAACAAGGTTATTATCATTTTAGGGAAGAGATCGCGTATGAATAATACAAGACGATCATGGCGTGGCTCCTGAAATTTTAGATGCATTTCTCTCATACATGAAAAAATAATGTTTTCTTCTTAAAAGTATGAAAAATAACGTGTAAAAAGTTTATTCAGGAATCACGCTGGGCTTCGCCAATGCCGCAAATTGCGATTTTTTTCCTCTTATTGGCAGCAAAATACACCATCTGGCAATTTTTTTATTGGCGACATTGTTGGCTGTTTAAACTTGTATATACAACCATCGGTCTGAAGTGGAGAAATTCAGAGGCCCCATGAAAGGAAGCCGCAAAGTCGATATAAAATGCACTTAAATTTATCTATTGTTACAAAAACAAATTCTTTGTCCATATTGACAAACCATCTTAACAGTGCATTGTTATATCATAATCTGCTTATGTTGACATCTAGCATGAATACTGAATTTTTTTTAGATATCCGCTTTTATTTCAAATTTACATTTCTGGTAGCGGAGATCAACCGGATGAAGCATTATCTCATAATCTATCTCGCTAGTAATTAATATATTTACAGACTGACATTTGTATGTGGATGGTAAGTAAAATTCCTCTTCATTTCATTCAGAATTAAATCCTTCAGAACATTCACATTTTCTTTAGTAATCCCTGTCATCAGACCAGAACACCTGCGTCTCTATCATCGATTTACCCTTTCTTTAAATTTCTGACGCATGCGTGGAAGGCAGCATCACCCAACTACTACAAATGTAAAAAAAAGAAAAAAAAAGCAAGCTCTCACTTGTCTATTCAATAGGCATGGAGGAACAGTAACTACAATTGACCATACACAGCCAATTCATGTTTAAAAAAATGTACTCAGATAAAATAGTAGCTGAAATTTCAAAGAAAACATTACCTTTGAAGCACCGATTGTAATGAAAACGTACTAAGCAAATGGGAAAAATCAGTCTCAATCATGCAATACAATTTTTTGATGTTGCCGCCACAATATGAAACGGGCATTTGTTTGGTTCTCCAAAGCTGTCCTTTAGCGGCAACTTCAATAACACATGTACCCTTCATCAAAGAAAGCTGACTACAATCTTCAATAAAAACAAAGAATCTTTCTTCGAAGGAAGTCAGTACCGAACTTAAATAAACGCAATGAAATCTGATGGATTGTTTCAGTTTCCAATGTGAATGGAACACTTTTACTGTGCTGTGAAAGTTTCCTTTCTACAGGAAAAAAGTTTATGCTTACGAATTCTACCGACGGCGCTTAAGACGGAAACTTTTACCAACTTGGGACGTGCTGAAGAGTAAACATGCTTCATCATTCATTACGTGATGGTGCTATTTTCTTCCACTGAATTCAGACCTATATGACCTGTACAAAATTATTGAATATTTTAAATCTCTGTGTGTGCATATTTTCGATGGAATTACTTGTATTGTGGATTCAATGTATGTGACATGATTCACGGGTGAGTATACAGTGTTGATACTTGATTCAATGCTATACATTAGACATGTATATAAAAAACAGTATACGCGTATATGTACCAATGCATGGTTCTCTGAATAAAGTAAAATATTATATATGCCTTCTGTTTTCACTACAGGTGTATTTCTCATTTAATATTCATTGATTTAAGATGATAACTGTACCAATGAAGCATGTATTTTGCGCCCGCATTTATTACCTAACCCCCAACCCAACCCCCCCCAGCACATTTTTTCGGGTACATGCATCATGTTCTTCAGCTGACCTGGTTGCTTATAACACGGTTCGGTCTATAACACGGTCGGGTTCTATGGCTCCCAACTACCGTGTTATAGCGGGGGTCACACTGTATTATGCAAGGAGTAGCTTCCCCTTACTGGAATGCTTTAATGTTATCACAGCTGTGCTAAGTGAAACTGATTTCATCAACTCCTCCAGTAAATAACATTGAAGACCACTGTCGATCTACAGTATTTATAAATTAGAATTAAAACAGAAGAAAAAGGCAAATCAGTTACAAACTGATAATTTTCTAGTCTAGCATCAAATCTACCATGTGGTTTAAATACAAATTATATAAATTATAAAGTCAACAGCTCCGATCCTTTACATTGCAAAGGCCTTCAGACTGTGAAGTGATTGTGATTCGGATTTTTTAACATAGCTTAAGCAATTCAGTCATAATGTTATGATGTCTGCAGTGTGACAGTTTATAATGATGTCTAGCACTGGGGCATCATGCCGCAGACATGTAGCATCATGTCCCATCCAGTCACATTATCCTCACATTGGGCCGACCAGTCCTAAACACTAACCTCTTAATGCTAAGCGCCTAGCGAGGCAGCTGTTAGTACCATATTTTTTATAAGTCTTCGGTATGACTCAGCCAGGGTTCTAACCCGCGACCTCCCTCATCCAAGGCAGATGCACTAACCACTAGGCCACCAAGGCTGTGTGTGTGTGTGTGTGTGTGTGTGTGTGTGTGTGTGTGTGTGTGTGTGTGTGTGTGTGTGTGTGTGTGTGTGTGTGTGTGTGTGTGTGTGTGTGTGTGTGTGTGTGTGTGTGATATGGATTTTTAATTTAGCTTTAACAATTTTTCAGTCATATCGCTACATTGTCTGCAGTGTGGCAGTTTATAGTGATGTCTAGCACTGGGACATAATGTTGCAGACATATAGCATGATATTCCACCCAGTCACATTATACTGACACCAGGCCGACCAGTCCTAACACTAACCTCTTAATGCTGAGTGCCAAGTGAGGCAGCTGTTAGTACCGTTTTTATCAATCTGTGATATGACTCAGCCGGGGTTTGAACCCACGACCTCCTGCATCCGAGGTGGACACTCTAACCACTAGGCCATTGGAGCAGTCTTCACATGTGGTAAGAAAAGTAATACCATGCTAGACATTATACCATCATGAAGAAATAAATTTTCCTGCCAGTGGGTGCCAATTCATGACCTTATGCTCAAAAGTCAAATGTGTCAGCGTCTGAGTCACAAGCTTTATCCATTCTAGCAAAGCAACAGCAGTTGTAATGTAATATACCACAGGTCAAAAATTAAAAGAAAGTTAAATGTTTTTTTTCTTTCTTTGCCTCAATAACCAAAGGCACCACAAAACAGTCACAAACAGAAAACAGCATTCTTTAATATCTGCATCAAACTAATTATAAGAAATAGATCAATATTACATTAGAATATTGACACATCATTTCCAATTGATTTACTGCTTTTTCTTTGACAATAATCAATTTTGTTTTTATATTAAAAATTTATCAAGTAATAAAATACATCTGGAGACAATACATGCATGCAGAATGCCCTAAATCTGTTAGTAAATAAAATCTCTGAACATCAGAGATCTGACAATTTTCCACATTATTATTAAACTCTGCAATTATTGGGTTCAGATTAATTAGGATCAATGATCAAACTTATGTTGTTAATGGCAGGACCACAACTGGGGCTGTTACAAGTCAGATGGCTTTGTATGCTGAAAACACACCTTTCCCAAGCTGAATTTGACATCATCTTTTGAAGGCAATATTTTACAACTGTGCTGACAATGGTCATTGTCTCAATTCCTGTAAACGTCCACTGAAGACAGTCTTTTTAGGGAGAGACCATTTAATTTTCTGAAGGGGAGGGGGTACATGAAAATAATTACCTTGTTCTGCTTTGTAGTATAAAAAGACTACATGCCATTGGTATGACTTTGGTATGGCTCAGGCTAGGCTTCAAACACGCAACCTCCTGCATCCAAAGTGGATGCTCTAATTACTTAGGCCACCATGGTGGTTGAAGCTATTCAACATATATGGCCAAATGGTTCCACATATCGAAAATATTAAGATCAGTAGTTGCAGGTCTACGATGAATAAATGCACAGTAACCAACAGTCCCTCAATAGTCACATGACAAGTATCTCTAACTGTACTCATTATTCCGTGTTGCACATGCTCCTGACATCACCGGATATTATCTTTCATCTGAATTTGGAAGCATGTTTTGGGGGGTTTTTTTGAAGTAAATGAGTACCCTATGGCTCATTTTTATTACCCGGGTAATTATGAATGGCTGGTACCTGTGTATCCCTTGGCATCTTTACTTCCTATTGATTTCATGCAAGTATGGCTCAATGTAAGGTCATTTAAGTTTGCTAGGCCATTAGTAAGTGGCTACCTTATGCCGACACTGCACAATGGCAGTGAATTCCACCTTTCTGAATGGCAACTGACTCTGACCATATACCCCAACATGTCCAAATATCAAAATTGAAGTGGCAAGGGTCAGAGGAAACTTGGACTAACAAACACTGTAACCAAATTAGTGTGAGTGAATTTTTATTTACAGATAACTGCAGTGATGTAGTTCAATGTCTTCATTAAACTCCAAATAATCCTGTAAACTTCAAAAAGAGTTACATTCCTCCATGTAAATAGGAATTACACAGCTTTCCCAGTAGTCTAAGTGATCAGAGCATCCACCTCAGATGCAGGATGTCGCCGATTCAAACCCCGGCAGTGTCATACCAAAGACTTATAAAAAATGGTAGCAGCGGCTGCATCACTTGGCACTCAGCATTAACTCATTAACCCCTGCCACCACAAAAACTTGTTGTATTTTACCGCCCTCATCTCCTGAGTGTCATGATATCGTGGCTCGGTTTACATAGTTTGTATCCTGGGCACCAAGTTTGAGTGGCAGTATTAGTCTACAGCTGTATACCAGACAACAAATTAAATTGGTGCAAACTATTGGTTGATTTCAAGCCATTTCCTAATAATGCAGGCAGTTTAACAATAAAATTTTAGATTACATGGATAGAGTGAACACTGCTGAACAAAGGAAAAAAAATTGACTTCGATAGCTGCAGAAATAGTGGAAATATTTACATCTAAAAATAATGCAAAATGACGAGAATCAGCCACTGGGAGCAGACTTTTCAGAGGTCTCAGAAATGCTTAATTACAC
>JAECUM010006577.1:0-48918 GCA_016617855.1 Megalonaias nervosa
TATATATATATATAATTACCCATTTATTTTCTGTTTACAGTATTGGAACTGGTAGAATTCTTACCAGTCAGCTATCACTAAGCTTTATAGAAGAAGGTAAGAAATACCCGATAGCATTATTCCATACATACCTATATGTATTGCCATCATGGGATCTTCTGCACTGGCTGGGATGTAAAAATTTGCTGTCCCGTCACTACTAACAATCACAGATGAACCGGTGCATGCACCATTGTCGTAATTTCCGGAAATGACGTCACAGTATTGCCCAGCTGGAAGGCCTGTCTGCAGACGGGTATTCATGTTATATGATTCCAGGTTAAAGACAATAAAACCCTTGTTACCGCGGGAGAAAGCAATCTGGTAGTTCCCATTATCCCACCAATTCACCAACGATGTTCCGAAAACAACATTCCTAAAGGCAACCATGTTGTAGATCTGGCGCCAACGATGTTCACATATCTGAACAAAATGGTTCATCATTAGGAATATTCAGTTCTAGTCTAATCTATTTGGAACAAAATATGTATACCATTTTCTTGTTAATACCTCCATTAACCCCGTGTCAATGTGTTGCATACTATTTAAGACAAATACTGAAAATTCTCCAAATATTTTAATTACAGTAAAAGTCATACCTGTTATCTATGCAGGCAAAACCGATTATTCCGTTAACGGGTGCTATTTTTAGAATTTGATTCAATATATCTTGTAATGACAGTTATTCACTTTATTTGGATCCCCATACATCGACGTTCTTTCGGAAGGTCATTATTTACATGTCCTGAGAAGTACATACGACAAAATCAATGTTAAAATACGTGGATATTTTTCGCAGATATGAACCTAAAGGTGTGATCCCGTACAATACGGACTGAATGTCGCGCGCTGTGATATCACAATAAAAGTTACGCATGTTGACAGGCCACCATTGTAAAGGTCCATTGCGATCGATAATTTTCGTCTGCAAGTTTCTTGATGAAAGTTAAGGTGCAGATCAATAATCAGGACTTATAGGAGTAGACTTTAGCTAAACAAAATTAGTATTAAATTTTAACACAACAATTCATATTTAATTTAAGGTGAGTAAATGCGCATATATGACCTGCATGACTTTTACTATAGAAAGGTAATGTCACTCTTTCGTAGAGAATATGTTTATGAGGGAATTAATTTTATTTTTCAGACTGGCTACGATATATGGCTTATCATGTGCTAAAAATAGCGTTAAACTCCGAAATTCACAATTGTTTCTTATCTAATTAAAGAGCGATCAACAGGATATATGGGTTTTCATGTCAAGGGAGATAATTATCAAACAATGTGAATTAACATGAAGCTAAAAATGCTCTACTCAAAGGATTCCTACCCAAATTAATATTCCCGGAGAAATGTTTTAAAGTTTAGATTATTCATTTTTATTCAGGTACAGTTAAAGTTATCATGATATTGTCATTTATCGTGTTTTTGAACAATATATTATAGTTCTGATAAAGTAATTGCATTCTGCATTAAGATCTTCATCCTTGAATCAATTGCATTCAAAATAATTAATTGTTAAGAACGCCATCTGAAATATTATCTCTGCAAAATGTCATCCCCAAATGATGACGATGATGAAGATGAAGATAAAGATGATTATTATCATTGTGGCTATTATTTTTTTAATTTATTTATTGAATTTAATTTATTTATTCGGATGTTGTTCAGATGACGTCACTGTGACCTTGACATGATATGCTGACGGTGACTCAGAATAACATAATAGGTCAAGGCAATGTTAGATAAAGTCCCAGATTGATTCCTCACTGGGTGGACAGCATGAAATGTCAGTCTGTAAGTTAATCGTATTATGTCTCCACTGAATCTCAAATGTGTTCTTAACAACATCTGTCCCGTGCAACATAAATTTAAAATATGCCACATTATTTAACTGATGGCATCACAGACTTTCCTCAATCGATCAACTCAATGCCCCTAGGTCAAGGCAATCATTTTGTTATGTGGCTTTATTTATTTATTTGCTGATTTAGATAAACACGGTTGAAATGTGCATTTAAACCTGAAGACATTAGATATTTGGCTTAGGCTAGTAAATGCCATTAGAATAATTATATAAAACAAAGACCGGAGTGAAGGATATGGAATTTAAACCCTGTTGGAACAAAGACCGGAGTGAAGGATATGGAATTTGGAGATGTAAAAGATCAAACCACAGTTGTGACATTAGTTTTCCACCTAAAGTACACACTACGTCATTAGTATTTATAGGTTACTGCATTTGTATGGGAAAATATGAAGAAATTTTTCAGATGGGTATACTGCACGACCTTGGGAGTGCAGTATATCCATCCGACAAAACGAGTTCATATTTTCCCATACAAATGCAGTAACCTTTTTATTATTATATGCTCATTTTCTTATTCTACCCAAAGGTTAAATATATAAACAAAAATACACTACAAGAAACAAAGTAACTGAATGTATGCCGTATTCCAAGCTAAATACAAGCATAGATTCATCATTACACAACAACATTATTAATGCGCACGTAACTCCGCCCAGATAAATTTGAACTAGGTCGCGCGCTAGACATAAGTTGCGAAAGAAAATGGCGTTTTTGGCTACTTAAAACTGAAATTTGGAGTCATATTGTGAATGAATGCGCATTGCAACAACTTTTCCATTTGATCTGGAAGGAATACATTTTGGTATTTTTGTCGATTCGACGAAATTTCGTGATTATGGACTGGATTTATCTGTGCCAATTCTACATGAAGTACATCGGATTCTAGCAGCATCTGTACCAATTTTACATCAAAATATACAACGGATGGAAGCAGCGAGGGAGAAACGTGTTGACACCCGCAAGTGTGCTTCTGTTCTGTAATTGAATGTTTCAAATCATAATGTGGGAAAATATGAAGTCTTTCAATACGCTATGGAATTTAATGTTTATATCATTTTAAGTGCAGTAAGGAGGATGTAATTGCACTTGGAATATAGTCGAGATTACAGTACAATATCGAAATGTGTAATCAAGCTTGAGAACCCATGACATGGCTCATGTAATTCGGAGTTGCAGAAGTAAGAAAGTATATTTTGACGAAATTCAGGATGTAAAACTGTAAGTATATTTTTTGCCATTCTTATTACCAGCTAAAGAAGACAGTTTATGCCTTGTCACTTGCATGTTATTTGTAAGGACCCTGTCTGGCGTCTATAGTTAGCCTAAATCTGAAACTTTGTATCAAAAAGTTAACGCGGAATGTGCCAAAGCAGCTGGTATGTGGCAGTCCACGAAACATCTGCTTTAGTTCATTTAGAAACAAATTGTTTGTTTACAATAGAAAGTAGTTCCTTTATTCGCGTGAATGCAATATCGTAAAATATTGAACTATTCTGACAATGTAAAGTTAACGGAGAAAAAAATGAGCATATAATAATTCTACATATAGTAAACATCGCGTCATTAGTATTTCTACATATAGTTCACACCACGTCGTAAGTATTTCTACATATAGTACACACCGCGTCATTACTATCTTTATTTATTATATGCTCATTTTTTTTCTCCGTTACCTTTACATTGTCAGAATCGTGAAGTAATTTTCCATACCGCACGGCTTTATATTGCACGACACGTGTGTCTAAAATTAGTATTGTGTGTTACGAACTACTTTGATTGTAAACAAATAATGAACGCTCATGAAACTTATGTTTTAGCTTTTGGTTTATTAGATTTGTTTGTGAATGAACTAGACAAGCTGTTTCGTCCATTTGAAATTAGAGATGGTAAAGTTAACGATGTGGATAAGTTGACTGAGTTAGAAAAGAAACTTTCAAGCAAGCAAACAAATGAACGTGATATTCGCAATGTCCACAAGAAACGCGTGAGACGCAGTATTGCAAGTACCATTTTGATGGTATAATATAAAAACATATCGAGGCCAACGGCTATCGCATATTTATCAAATACGTACCATTTTACAAGTCAGTCAAAACATTAAACTCGAGAAAAAAAAAAGCAACTGAAGGTATTGGCAGAGCACTAAGAGCCTCAGATCCAATATGCCAAGACGAAGAAGAAGTCTTATTTCCGCTGGATCAATGGACTCTCACAAAGCAGTTGCTTTGCAATTTTCCCCGTTTAACATTTTTGATACAATGTTAGGCTAGTCATAGAAGCCATACAGGTCATGTACATAGCTGGGGTACCTGAAACAAAGAGTATGTAAGTGACAAGCCATAAACATTCGTCTTCTTTATCTGGTAATAAAAATGGCAACAATATATACTTACATTTTTGCATACTGAAATTTCTCAAAATGTACTTTCTTAGTTCTGCATCCATGTCATGGGCTCCAAAACTTGATACACACCGTGAAATTGTAATTTACACTACATTTCCAACCGAAATTGTATTCTCCTTACCGCACTCAGAATGAAATGAACGTAATATTCCATAGCGTCCACTGATTAAAATGATCATAATGGTATTTTCTATTACTGCGTCTTTCACATTAGTTGCTGACATTGTGAATATCACGTTCATTGGTTTGCTTCTTTGAAAGTTTAATTTGTGACTCAGTTAACTCGTCCACATCGTTAATTTTATCATCTCTACATTCAAATGGACGAAACAACTTAAGTTCATCCACAAACAAATCTAACAAACCAAAAGTAAAGCTTGTATGAAATGAGTGGACATCGTTTGTTTACAAAAGTAGTTCCTAGTAGATTATACTATTTTCGGACACGTGCAGTGCTGTATGAAAAAATATGGAAACATACTGCACTATTCTGACAATGTAAAGTTAACAGAACAAAAAATGAGCATATAATAATTCTCCTCAGCACAGCAGCTACTCTGCAATTTCCCCCGTTGAACTGTTTTGATACATTTATTAAGCTAGCCATAGAAGCTGTACAGTCATGTGCATAGCTGTCCTGTTACGCGTAATAGAGCTGTTTTCGTTTATATATGTTCTCAAGCATTTCAGTTTCTCCGTTACAACAGACGGGCACCGTTCAGTAATATTTTCGAATGTCTTCTAATAATCTGTTATTGTGCCAATATTTCTTTGTACCATTCCTGACCGACTGAGCTGCGTTGCGCGTATTGTAAAAAGATGTTTACAACAAGTGAATATGATTTTTGTTTTTACACAAACCCATCCGTTTCCGTAAGACAGGTCATTGCTAACAATATTTTTTACACATACCCATCCGTTTCCGCAAGACAGATCGCTGTTAACAATAACGTCTTTTATACTCATGTCCCCATTAGTTGGAGGTCCAATCCAGTCGTTCGCGTCATTTCCGTTTACATAATTCCTTTCAATAAAGAAAAAGCAACGTGAATACTTTTATTCTCTGAAGTAATTCTTAATATTTTTTCTTTACAATACGACAGAAAACATTTTACAGTCGTGTATTATTAAAACAAGAATCACTATATTCAAACCGAAAGCAGAAATACGTTTGCGTCATATAATATTGAATTAAAAGGAATAAACATGCATTACTTGTTATTCGGCTTTTATTTATTCATTTCCTTTTAGCAACAGATTTGAATATCAAAGAGGAACAATCTAACTAAAACCGTTATAGTTATTCACGTAGACGGTTCAAATTTCAATCGTTTAATATTCTGACAGACTAATTACTTTTGCGTTTATTATTTTGAAAAATGAGATTAAATTAATATCTCCCATTTCAATATAAAATTTACCTGTATGTATTTCTATTTGATAATTACATTCATATTAGTTTAAGTTGATTAATACACGAATACCCTAAGCGCAAAAAAATTTGTGCACACATTGAAAATGGAGAAATATTGAGAGACTGGTACAGTATCGGTGGTCGGATCTGTTGATGGGTAAGAAGAAATACAAATCAAAGTAATACAGGGTCGGTGGGTGGTTAACAAGGTAGGTAAGACAAAATGTAAGTGAAAGTAATACAGTATCAGTCCGTGGATATATAGGTATGTTAGAGAAAATGTTAAGTCAAAGTAATACAGTATCGGTAGATGGATACATAGGTAGATAAAAGTCAATGTAAGTGAAAGAAATAAAGCAGCTGCAGAAGTAAATGATCCTACACTGCATTGTAAACTTTCAAAATGGGTGTTCTCCTGCCGCTGCATATCGTAAATTTGCAGGAATGCAATTAATATAAGCCTTGCATACAAGGGGTAAACTAACTTACACGTCCCAGTAGTAACTACTCATAACGCGGGTAAATCCATAAGGATGGGCCAACATAAAGGCTGTGGCCATTTTGTATCTGCGGGAATCTCTGAACGTCAGCACGGCACCTAGAAAAAAATTCATTGCAGTGCATGGATTACACGTGTGAAGTTCTTATGGTTTATTCTCTGGAAATTAAATAGACAAAGGTGCAATTTTGTCAAGCCAAAGCTAAAAGTATTATTTTGAGTTACAATCATTTATGACTACGATACAAGCTGCGATAAACGAATATTAACGTTTTTCTACTAAGTAGAAAACTTATAACGGGTTTCATCATCTTCATGAGGCTTAATTTGTTTGGATTAAGCTTGAAATTTAGTGATGAAAAATGAAATTATTATCTAAACATTTATTTCTGGCAATTAAGATAAAAGGAAGCATTATATCAAATTTCTTTCGGATAGAAAGTACAGTATATTTACCACCGGCCCCATGACCTCGTTGGTTGTCGTGGTTATCGATGAAAACGATGACGTCTGTGGAACTCGGCATGTCCCATCCCTCGCCCCAGTTTACCAACCACTTCGCTTGATCCTGATTACGGAATACAGTCGAAAGTTTGGCCCCATAGACAAAGTTGGTTACTCGCCCAGTCCCAAAATATTCAGACATTTTAATTGGCTCGTTTCCCATGTCAATTACTTCCTACAATATATGGTGAATGTGGTGTAATGATAACGAATCTACATAAAGTCAGGTTCAACTGTAACAAAAAGTAAAGCCTTTGTAATTAGTCTAATCAGAGAGTTCTCAAAACGTACATTTGTATCCATTGGACAAATAAATATTATATTTTAAACAATTAGTAAATACAGGTTTTTATCGATTTTAAAATAATAAAATAGAAACCATATCAAATAGAAACATTGTCTGCTTCCTTATACAGATTATTAAAGGCAATATTTATGTCTTTATTACCACCATACATCTTATTAAATTACATACCTTCATACCTCTAAAGAAAAGATACACGAAGAACTTTTTACAGAACATATACAAACTAATATAACAGTCGGCAATATTAAAGAATACAGTGCAACACATATTGGGGAATATTGAAGAATATAACATACGACATATTAGGAAATAAAGAAGGATATCTCATGGACGCCACGAACAAATAACTTTATACACGCAATTTTTAAGAACGTGACAGTCCATGCTAGAACACAGTTGTCATTTGAAATAACCATCAAAATCATGTTTAAAACGAAACATGAGCAGTGAATTATTCGAGTATAGCTATACGTAACAACGAGATGATCCGAATGCTGGGAGCTTAGCCAAATGTAAAAAGATGATCCAAATGATGCGATTATAGTTACATGTAACCAGGAGGAAATCCGAATGATGCGAGTATAGCCATATGTAGCCAAGATATTATTCATACTGTTTTGATGATACGTATAAAAGACATCAGAGTAAATTATATTCTTCGGTATTGCATTTTGTTGAACATCTGGTGATTTAAATCAATACGTTCTACTCAATTTTTATTTTAAATTCCATATAAATTAAATGTATAGGAAGACTTGATGATTTGATTCATATTGACTGAGTAATTAAAAATGTCTGGAAAATATATTGTGTTTACATTCTTCTGCCGAATTTCTAACACATGTTTATCTCCAGGTCGAAGATGCTCTATAATTCAAAACTCGGCCACCTCGATGCTTATCAGGTGGTAAAGATGACTTGTAAATTGAAAGATTTCAAGCAGTTGGCCACATGCACTTCCAATATAAATAGAGGAATTGGAAGCGCATACAAATACACCTTTTGTCACGATTACCTGATAGATAAAAGGTTTGGATCCTGATGGAAAGTATTTCGTATTCAGGTTTTTTAGCTGTCCAGCTATAACATAGAGATCTTCAGGCCACATGTGTTTGGCAGCATCAAACCGAAACCCGGCCACTCCGATGTCAATCAGATAGTTCAAGTACTCGGCCACCTTGGCACGGACATAGTCCTTACTCAGTCTGAGATCTAATAGACTGACCAGGCGACAGTTCCGAACTTCCTGCACGTTCTGGTAGTTATGGATATTAAGGTCCGATGTGGAACACGTGGACGCATCATTAAAGTCCCAGCTGGAAAAAGGAACGCCAGGAAAGCTCAGACTGTTCCCGTCCCACTGGGATCCCCCGGTACCTTGCCCCGAACCGCCCGACCCAGTCATATGATTCATGATGACATCGACGTATATTCTGTGGAGAAACGGATGATGAATGGAAAAATGCCGAAAGTAAACACAACCAGTTATGAAATAATTTTTGATACTTCTTATTACTCCTCTTCCAGTCCCAATTTTCTTTTAATTTGAAAAGCAATTTTCTTTTCGTACTAATATGAAAGGTAGGTCAGGAATCCGGTAAGTGTTCACATATATCGCTGATTTATGGTTAACTTTGACCTTTAATGGATAGAAATCGCGTCAGTTGCCGAAATGTAGGAAACTTAACCCAGATTAAAAGGAGTCATAACTTTGTCACATAACAAAGACGAGATTTAAAAAGGCAAACACCTTCTAGGATCTTTATAAAAAGTGTCCTAACAAAGAAACTACTTATGATACGAGTAGAACACACCACCAACTTTTTTTGTACAGTCAAGAGTGATGCTTAACCGTTCGTCGACCATCGGTTTTGCCTCAACGTTTAATAGCTTAATGTTTGGAGTTGATACTTGTATATGTTTACCACAAGGAGTTAGTATTAACATTTGTATACAGTGTAGACAAGTTTATACTGATTTAATATAAGAAGTTAATATTTGTACATGTTTAACAACACAGAGTGATTCTATTGATAGATGTTCGACAACGAGCGACACATATATATATATATATATATATATAGAGAGAGAGAGAGAGAGAGAGAGAGAGAGAGAGAGAGTTAATATTGACTTAACATTCATATTACATAAGGAGCTAATATTTATATATGTTTAACAAGATATGGAGCTATTATTGACATTTCCTTAACTTCAGGACATAAGGACATAACATTGGAAATAGAGTAAGATTGATTCTCCCGCTTGCTCATGGCTATACAGAATGATTCCCCCACTTGCTCATGGCTATACAGAATGATTCCCCCACTTGCTCATGGCTATACAGAATGATTCCCCCACTTGCTCATGGCTATACAGAATGATTCTCCCACTTGCTCATGGCTATACAAAACAGTGGAGATTAAGCAGACTTGAGATCTAAACCTGATATTTTGTCTGTTGCATCGATCCACCATGTCTCTGAACTGTTGATCGTTTCCACTTCGGGTCACTAACTTATAGCTAACAGGCTGGTATCTCTCCCACCAAGGTCGGTTGGGGCTGGTCACCACACGATTTTCATTTGGAGGGGATACCTTCAAGATAAACTTTGTTATTTACGAGAGAGAAGTAGCATGCTGTTTTTCATTCCTTGAAATTAGAGAAAATATACGACCTTACTCTTTGCGCCGCTTAGTTTCAAATCGCCTTATTTTCTTGTAATATATTAAACCTTTGTTTCTCTTGTGTGCATACTTTCAAGATAATTGCCTGATCTAAGCTAAACAACCTGCTTCACAAACCTATTTACCATATATTATGAAATTATAACGCATTTATTCTAAAACCTCCTTTCATATGAACGAGATTTTGATTCATCTGCTTCCCTCTTTATGAAGAAATAATAAGAAGAAAAAATCCATTTAAATTATAACAGGCACCTTACTCTACATCCACCACGGCATCCTGTTCGTAATGGACACTGACACTACGTTAACGAATCTCAGAATCTCAGTCTAAAGTGTGTCTGTACTTTTAGTTTTGTAATACTGCACTTCTTTGCACCCTTTTGTTGAGTGACCAACCTGTACACCGCAGTATCCGTAAGGACCGAGAAATCTTTCACACTCCTGAGCGATGTCTGACCACTTCCACTCAAACAGATGAGTAATGGTATGGCGGCCATCGGCACAGTTTGGGTTATGAAACTGTGACGATTCCGCCTCTGGCGCTAAAAATGAGCAGAGAATTCACATAAATATTGGCATGAAATAAATTTGAAATCAATGATAAGATAATGATATGGGGAAAATTTCGAATGAGCCAATGCCATATTCCTGTCATTCAACATGGGCAGAAAGCTTTAATTTGAAGACTAGGCTTCTGAAGTCCCAGAATGAAAATGTGTTGTATATATGCATATAGCGTAAAATCCCTAATGCGTATGGATAAACAGTGTTACGTACAAATCAGAATACATATAAGCATCAAATTACTTACAAGAAACATGAAATTCAAGCGGCAAGACTGTGATGAATATTTTAAGATGTACAGACACAACAAAGGTAATAACCATGGCAACATTAAAGTTACTTGATAAAAAATGTTGTTGAAACTTACAGTTTCCTCCATGTTAGTGGAATAATTGAAAACACACAAGCAACAGTGCTTCTGAACATGTCCTTGACATGTATACCTGGTGAGATCTCTCATCTACCACGTACATATGACACATAGAAGATGGATGAAAATAAAATGCTGTAGATTGCGTTAGGATTAAGTGCGTTGTTCAAAACTTACTACATATTTTGACGAAGTTTGTTGTACATGAACTAAGGTGAAAAACTGAGACATTAAAGATTAAAAGTGCCCAATGATTATAACCACAGTCGTAGATATCAGCATGAGATATGAACAGCATATTTCATAGCAAGCAGATATCAGTATAGTTTATGAACTGCATATTTCATATCACGCAGATATCAACATGAGATATGTACTGCATATTTCATATCACGCAGATCTCAGCATGAGATATGAACTGCATATTCATATCAAGTGGTTATTTGCATGAGAGGGACAGAGGCCTTTTACGCCTTTTGAGAGCTAGATAATTAGACAGATATTACCATACGTTTTAATCAAGGTGAACCTCTCACAGGCGATGAAAATAAAAATAAATTTGGAATAATATCTTTATTAAAACGTGGCACTCTGCTTTTCTTCATATATCTTATTATCAGCGTGAGTGTAGCCCACGTCAAGACCTTTGGAGAAGTAAAATATATCAAAGTGAAAATGATTTCCCTTTCGCGCACTTCTGTCACTATTGAGAGAGAGAGAGAGAGAGAGAGAGAGAGAGAGAGAGAGAGACCATATAATCAAATGAAAAATATAATAATTGATACTCTCATATATAGTTTTTCGTTGCACATTGGAAAGCTTACGTTTTCCTGCCATACAACAGGCCTATAAAGTCAACGAAGACTTACAAAGAAGCAAGAGCTGCAGAAGTTGTATGACCATCAACATCATGACAAGGAGACTGGCCAAAGACCACTTTAATAGCACACTCACAACAAGACTTTATATAGAGGCGGGACGGCAACAGTAGGCCAGACAGGTGTATGTTGCACATGTGCTTTCCCAGTCCTTCATGACTATAATAATATAATTAATCATCACCTAATTGTTTTATGTTGCTTTCCTACACTAAATGTACGTCGACACGTGCTTGGTACAGGTCTACACTGATGAGAGGAATAACTCTTTGTAAACACTGCGAATTTAATTTTGTTGTAAACAAGGAGAATCGTTCTGAAAAATTGTTTGAGTGCAGGAATTCTCACCTGTTAAATAAACACATGTAATTTCATAAACAATGTAATAAATATGTATATTGACGTATATATCGATAGAGTACATTGTCTCGTACTTGGAAAATAGGCATTTGACACAAGTGATAAAAGCCGTTGGCCTTTTTTTTCTGACTAGTCCATGCTCTGCTGACATAAACAAAATATAGAAATTTTGATAGGACCCGCAAATTTTAACTTATTTATATGTTTTCTAGGAGAATTTGACCTTGGTGTTATTTACTCGAAATTTTCACACCTTACTCATGGATTTGAAGAATCTCTCGTTCGCGCGCGCTGTGTGTGTGTGTGTGTGTGTGTGTGTGTGTGTGTGTGACCTGGAGTTGTCTAAGTTGCTTATTTTCAAGAGCAGTCTGTCATTGTACACCTCTGTAAATTCAATTCGTAACGACCATCTCTCCATTTCACTAATGGTAAAGTTGGGGGTTGTCATGTTTGGTTCCTAAAACTTTATTAAAACAGGCAAAGTCCACACATTCTAAAGATATCGATGAAATTATCAATAATAAAACCAGTTTAAAATTATTCGCCCAAAATTCGATTAAGGAAACCATTCTCTGGACTATGTATACAGGACTATATTCCGACTAATTCGTAGGGCGTTGCGGGGTGGAGGGACGAGGGGTGGTGAATAATTGACCCTGACGGTATGGACGATGTAAGAAACATTTACTAGGAACATACTTTAGAACAGGCGATGATCCCATCCAGCTATTAATTTCGAAGGAGGAAAAATCTTTTTAAAGATAGACAGGGAACGAAGGTGTCATTAATTGAATAGTATCAAAGCCACAAGCAGTCTGATGCATAGAGTGAAATTTTTATCATCTGTACAGTGTGTGTGTGTGTGTGTGTGTGTGTGTGTGTGAAGTGCTCACTCAACCTTGACTAAAATACAGGAAACATTATAAAACTTTTTGTCTCTAATACGGTAGATGAGATTTTCTTATGTGTCCATTGCACGAGAGCTACACAATCTTAAAATGCAAACTGCGGGTTAAAATCTGGAGACATTTTTGCCATTGGTCTATTTTGGTAACCCAATGTTTCATTTGTCTCTTACGAAGGTTGTGAATGTCAGAACTGATTTACCGCCCACCCACCCACCCACCCCATAGCATCAGGAGTGAAACAAATTCATATAGTATATTTGTGGTCAGCGTTGCAATGACATACCGTAGATTTACTGAATGCTTTCTGCCCATTAAAGTCCATTCCCTCTTTCTCATTCATAACTAAAAATGAAACATTTTTGAAAATCATTAAAAATTAAGCGTTGCTTATCTCGCAAAGTTTGTTTCAACTAATCGTCTTGTCCGAGTTCAATTACGAATAAAAAACACGGACAATAGACGATGTGCTGCTATGTGAGGTGGAGTGAAAGAGAAAAACGTCGTATTCAAATGAAAACTATTTAACACTTTGCTCGGGTAGTTATGTATTCATAATCCAGCGTATTCAAAGAACGACATACCAGCTGTTTCTTAATCTAAAGTCTGTTTAAGTTTGACATTTTAAGCGACGCCCTTTAAGTGGTTATTAACAGAAATACTGTTATATTATTTCTGATTATAACGATAGTCAATGTTGCCGTTTCTAGCATACGTCAAACATTATCTTTACAACACGCCGAGAAAGGAGTTTTCAAAAAGAAACACTGAAAGGAGAATCTAGTATTGGACTTATAAATGTAACCAATATCATATTTGTTAAAGACAACAAAAATAGAACGGAGCAAAAGAAATGAGTGCAAAAATGTTCATAATCTCAGTGTAAAAGCCTCTTTCTGTAATTATGATTACACTAGAAAACTCCGTTCTTGGCAACAGTTACAGTTCAATGTATTTCACAGTGAGGTCTATGCGTATGCTGACATAAACTATTGAAGCTGATTATACGGTGCTGTGTCTAGAGATGCTGGAAGCCATACATGTGCACAGCGGGCACTAGTTATTAGCGGGTATTCATTCTATGTACAAGTCGTTCCTTATTCTGTGACTGATTTCAAATTTCATACAATCAGATGCTAAAATCGGAAAGAAGGTTTTATTCCAATTCGATTTTAATCACACTGGATTCAAATGCCCCATTATATTCTCACCGAATAAATTTAACACATCCTTGTCAGTTCTGAGTAGTCACCATGGTAAAGCGTCTACTGAATTTGGTTAAAAGCCAAACTATACAACTCCATTAAACAAATATTGTAATCGTTTCTGTTGGACCTATATTGTCCCAGTCTATCCTTTTCACTTGGTCCCTGCAAAATTTCCAGGGAACATAAAAGTATACGTCATCGACATGATTAGTAAACTGTTGAGTTGATTCTGCCATTAAAGACATGATATCCCACTTTCAACGACAGAAAGAACCAATTGTTCAATCTTACCACTTTATTGTAAAAACAAGCATGTTACCCCTCCCCCATATGCAGGCATATTCAAATCAAACACACTTTGCTGGTCAAAGGAATTGCCTATTGTTTTAAGATAGGCCAAGACATATTAGCAACGTTTATTTTTTTAAGAGAGTTGCATGTAAACATATAGAATCTTAACGCACGAAGATAGACAGGCTGAGACTTGTTATGTTAACTTTTAAGGGAATTGCCTACAAATATAAAGGAGCTTACTGCATTGACATAAACTGAAAATGATTAGTTATGTTTCCTTTTAAAGCAAATTGTCTACAAACAAAATGGATTTTACTGCATTAAGACAGGCTGCGACATGTTAGTCACGTATACTTTTTAAGGATATTGCCTGTAAACATATAGGAGTTTACTGCATTAAGACAGGCTGCGACATGTTAGTTACGTATACTTTTTAAGGATATTGCCTGTAAACATTTAAGAGTTTACTGCATTAAGACAGGCTGCGACATGCTAGTTACGTATACTTTTTAAGGGTATTGTATTGACACAAATTGAAGCTTAGTTTTTGTTGCTGTTTATTTTTTGGTTATGGATAAGAAAGATGGAATGATGTTTATTAGGCAGAAAACATTTAATAAATCTACGGTATGCCATTGCAATGCTAGCCATATATAGCTATATATTTGTGCGTATGTTCCTTTTATGGGGGCGGTAAGTCAATTCTTACATCATTGCCTTCGCAGGAGACAAAGAAAACATTGAGTTACCAAAAGAGATGATAAAACAGAGTGTGTCCACATTCTAACCCACAGTTTGCATTAAAGAATTTTATAGATCTAGTGCAATACACTTTTCTCTTAACCCCTCCTAATCTCGTTTACGTAATAAAATCTACCCAATATTATCAACGACACGAATTTTCACAACTGTATTGCAACAACTGAAAGAAAAACAAGTTTTATAATGTTTCGTATATTCTAGTCCAGGTTGTGGTGTTATGTTTATTTAAACTGCATTGTTTGTTAGTTAGTTTTTAGTAATTTTTTAAATTGCATTATATGCTATTTTAATGTAACATTGTATGTTGGACTTAACCTTGTCTAAAATCAAGTTTATTTTCTAATTGATCTGAATTATTGAATTGTTTCATTTTATTCTGTAAATAATACATAGCTAAAATATTCTCTATGTGTATGGGTTTAATATCAGGATCATTATTAATAGAAGTAAACATGTTTATTTGTGTCTGGGTCAAGGTTAATGGAATTCTCCTACAATTTACCTGATGTACCTGATATAGTCCAGGTTATATATTATGATTTTAGTAACATACTTTCTAATTATAACTTAGATTTTATTTTGTAAACATTAAGAACTTCCTGGAAGGTTATTTTCCATTATGTAATCTAATTTTTAATGGAAAATGTTAATTATGACCCGAGGTCAAGGAGAGGACTATATAATCTTGTCACTGGAAAGATTATTCATTCGTGCAGATCTCGCATAATCAATCTTATATTATTCTTGTGCCCAGAAGTACATTTGGGCTGGAATTTATTCTTCAAATTATTTAATTCCGTGATTTCTTTCGCTGGAAATACAGAGTACTCAATGAAATAATATTCTTGGACAGACATTCACTGGATTTATAGTGAATTCAAACGTGGAATTATATTCTGTGTTTTAACAAAACCTGTTGGTACAACAGTACGATACTGCCGCCACAGGCACATCTACACCTTCAGCGTTGGACTTCATTTACATTTCCACTGAAGTTTGTTCAGAACTTTTATTATTAGAATTTGTGCCTGTAATTCCAAGATTATTTTGGATTTAATTCGCAGTGCCATAAGTTCCTTTCTTCATTTTCACTCTGTATTCTAGAAAAATAAATTATTTGTTGAATTTTACAAAGCTTTTTGCTTTTCTCTCTTTCTTATTTCAAGAGCATAGACTCGTGACAGCGGAAACACTTCTCATATTTCGACCTAGAATATGTAGATCCATGCTGACAGTTCTTCCAATAATCATTGGTAATTAGATAAGTAAGTGCTGAGGTCGATTGGCACGTCAAATAGATCTTCAATAGATTTACTTCTTAGACGACTTCCATAGCAATCATGTCTAAACCTATTTGTGATTGCTAAAATAATCGTGAGCAGTTAGATATAATTTGGGAGAGCAGAGTTAACAGAAGGTGATAGCTTTGCGTCCAACACTGCTGTTTGTCTAACAATAAGAAAGGTGACATAAAGCCATGTAAAAATGTATCGATATTTCGACACACACACACACACACACACACACACACACACACACTGTATAGCTGATACAGTTTAAAGCATTGAAAAAGACAGTGTATTGCATTTTTACTTCCTGAATATATTGTCCCCTATCTTTTTAAATATTTTTCTTCTTTTGAAATTAATATGTAGATGAGATCATCATCTGTTCTACGGTATTTTCATGACAAATGTCTCTCGCAACGACCATACCGTCAGAGTCAATTATCCACATCCCTCCCACCTCCCGCACCAACCCATTCGTTAGTCTTATTATGGCTTTATGTCTATGATTGACTTCCCGAAGCTTTCCAGAGATACAAAAGCAATTAAGCCAAGAGCGTGAGATCCTTCAGTCTGTGCATTGGTGTCATCCTCTTTCAAGAACAAAGGAATGTCTTGTCGGTGGCGATTCTATGGTTCAACGTGGATATGTCTGAGGGTGCCTGTACAGTTAACACCGAAACTACTTGCTTAAGGTCCTCCCAAACTGTCAATCCTAATGTGAAAGGAAAGATGTTAATATTATGCGGCTGGAAGGATCATTTTATCGATCTGTGGGTTTGGTTCCGTTTTCTTTGATCGGCTACTGCATGTTTATTCCAAGTATCTACTTAGTTATTCATGTTGTTGGTTTTGCGAAGTATCAGTATGCAGCAGAGTTTTTCAGGACATGCTAGAGATGTTGGAGCACTTATGAGGGCTTGTTGCTCTTTCTAATCAGTACAAATTTCTGTATCACCATTAATTCTGATGTCATGATTGGTATACTGTTTCTGTTGTACTTCAGTGGTATGGTTTCCTCAGTCGCGTTTTATCGGATGACTTATTGTTTTCAGCATCAATTATTTCATATTTTGCCTTCTTCTTTCTTTTGTGTTCCTTCTTCTTTAGCCGTTGCTTGGAACATAGTTTTACAATTTGAATTATTTCTAGTCCCTTTGTTATAACTTTGTTTATTCTATACTGTTTTCTTAATTGCTGATTTTACGAGTGCGTGTCGATTGTTTATTCAGTTCTCTCATATCGCACTTGTTGCAAGAAGCAAACATATTTAAGTCACAGTGGCCTAGAATGTTTAATAACGCACGATAATATTCAGTGACTAAAACACCAGATTAGCCCCTCGTACGATACCTATGTTGACCAGATTAACTCTTCTACGATATCTCTGTTGATCAGAGTAGCCCCTTCTACGATTTATACGTTGGCCAGGTTAGGCCTTTCTACGATATCTATATTCAAAGTATGAGCAGATAGAAGCAATAAAGATGAAAACAGTCACCGCAAAAATGTAAGAAAAAAAATTATGAAACCTAATGTATTTTGTAGAATGTATTTGTGAACAACAGACATAAAATTCAGTTTATCCTCAGAATTTGTGGTAAGAAAATAACTAGAAAAGTTCAAAATGTGCTGTCACTGGAAGAAGGAAAGAAAAATGTCACTAAGTTATATTTTATTCATTGGCTATGTTTAATTCGCAAAACTGAGAGGCCTCCGACAATAGTGTACGCTCCAACCAGACCATAAAACATCCTCTGATAATACTCTGTGTTAATACTTTCTGATCATTTAATCTTGTGTTAATTATTTCTTGCTGACATAATCCTTCAACTGACCTCACTGTGTACTTTCTACGACGTCGAGTAATACGCAAGATTCTCCCAGTTATCCCCATTAATGGTGTACAGGTGCGCGGGAGTGGGGATGGATCGTGTCCGGTGGGGTGCTGTGGGGTCGATCTCTACTGTTCGCTTTGGGAAACGTGAATGAATGCAGTAGATAAAACAAATCCGTTGGAACGAATTTAGCAATTTTAATTCTCTTCTCACTTTCAATTTTTTATTCTGAATATTTCTGATTGCAATCAACATGTATATCAATATTGATTGTGGTAGCATGGAAAACGCTCGAGATATTTCGATTTGTAATGAATTACGAAGATAACATTTGCATTTCTAACTCAACATTTTTGCTCATATTATGAAAACAACGCGATAATAATGAATTTCCATTTTAGCTCATATTGTAAGAACACAGCAGTTTTGTAGACTTGCCATATAAAGAATTGTAAAGTCAGTTTTAGACTCGTCTTTAAAGTTGTTAAAAGGATAATACATTTTTGATGTCTTTCTCTCGATACATTTAAATTATTCATTCTTGACTCTTGTTCGCATGGAAGAAAAACAGCTAAAAACGCACTGTTACTTTTCGTTCTCTTCGTTCATTTAAATCTTTCATTCTTGACCCTTGTTAAAATGCCAGCTGACGGAATAAATAGAGTTGTTCAGTGTTGTTAGGAAACAGCATTGCCGAACATATAATAATTTATCTCTACGTAAACTGGTGTGCTGAATGCAGCAATATTGACCACTGAGAATTTTTGACCTACTTTATTTCTAGTTTCAGTGCAGTAGCATAAATCGGACTTTTGAATATCCACTTTAGTTTGGAAATGACACGTGTCCTCATAACTCATTCCTTGGCCTGGCTGTAATAGACTTTAATATTTAACCTACAAATAACCTATTTATACATTGCACATATCAAAGTTAAAGGTCAATGCAAATTTATATTTATGAAATCTATTTTATTTACCCTGAAATAAGGAATTCTTTATAATCTAATTATATATGAATGCATTTGCCATTTTCATGTAGATACAGGGTAACTCATTTGATAAAATGTCGGACTTGTAATCCAGAGGTCGCGGGTTTGATACCCGCTCGAACCGAGATAGCCAATAACGTGTTTAAAGCGGCGCTAAATTCCCCTCCCCCGCACTAATAACAAAATAATATAGTAAGAAATTATGTAGCTGTGGAATCACAAATACAATTGTTTTAATCAACATCACGTAATATGTGTGCAAAGATATAGTTCCATTTAAGAAATATTCTTTGCTAGGAGAGGAATCTTCCATAGAAAAATTACAATTTGTTTTATTCTTTATATCTCAGTTATGTGGAACGATCTGGAAAAATTTTCATTGAAATTTTCATTGAAACTGTTCAGATCTTTTTCTTGGAGAGTATCCCTATAATTGCAGAAATATTTTTACGTATTTTAAGGTTCATCTTCCGTTTTGGTCATCACATAATGTGTTTTGGCCCTATGAGTTACAGTCCGTTTTGGTCATCACATCATGCATTTTGGCCCTATGAGTTACAGCCCTTTTTAATCATCACATCATATATTTTGGCCGTACGAGTTACAGCCCGTTTTGATCATCACATCATGTATTTTGGCCCTATGAGTTACAGCCCGTTTTGATCATCACATCATGCATTTTAGTCCAGTGAGTTACAGCCCGTTTTGATCATCACATCATGCATTGTGACCATATAGCTTAAAGCCCGTTTTGGTCATCACATCATTCATTTTGGCCCTATGAGTTACAGCCCGTTTTGATCATCACATCATGCATTTTGGCCATATGACTTAAAAGCCCGTTTTGATCATCACATTATGCATTTTGGCCCTGTGAGTTACAGCCCGTTTTGATCATCACATCATGCATTGTGGCCATATAACTTAAAGCCCGTTTTGGTCATCACATCATTCATTTTGGCCCTATGAGTTACAGCCCGTTTTAGTCATCACATCATGCATTTTGCCCATATGACTTGCAGCCCGTTTTGGGTATCACATCATGCGTTTTGGCCATATGACATAAAGCCCGTTTTGATCATCAACATCATGCATTTTGGTCATTTGATTTAAAGCCCGTTTTGATCATCACGTCATGTATTTTGGCCATATGACCTTGACCCCGTTTTGATCATCACATCATGTTATTTGGCCATATGATTTAAAAACAGAACTGTAGAAACTATAGATTGTGATTCATTCTAGCTATCAGTTCTTTTCAAACATTTTGTAGACTATCTCAGTCTGACAGATGCAAAGATAAATTTCCAATTAAAGTTTATGTGTCCGGTAGGCAGAACTCTACATTGTAATTAATTATAACTAATTGAAGTTCCTAGATCACCTTATGTTTTTAATTTCCAAAACTACATGAAACAATTGACGAAATAATGTGATATAGTAACTTATATGGGTCCAATAAATTCATATTTAAGGCTGAATTAATTGTAAAAGTGAGGAACCTCTGTAATTACATCAGTGACCACTATGATTTGAATAGATAACAATGATAGTGTGAATACATTTTTGCATGTGCTCTCACTTGTATGAAAATATCTTTAAAATTTGTAGACTTTGTCCGTATTTAAAAAGATTAGAAACGATACAACAAGATGAAATCAAAACACAATGTTATTAAATTTATCTTCCATGTTTCAAATGGAGCGGGGTATTTACCAAATGTTTGAATTGAATTCATAGGAAACAAAGATGTTGAAACGAAGGCTCCTCTTGTAAAAATCTCCATCGAAAAACTTTAAGTAGCACGCGCATACGAGAGAGAGAGACAGACAGACAGAGAGACAGAGAAAGAGAGAGTTTTTGTTCACGTGTAAGGTAGGAAAATCACGAGCAAATGATACCAAGATAAAAACCTCCGAGGAAACATATCAACCACTTAACATGTGTATAGCTCTACACAAATCGGATGATGTAACTGGATTCTTTCACAGTGAGATTTTGTATGTCGACAGAGTTAACAGCTCTTTTCACCTGTGTCACCTGTGTCAAATGCTTAATTTTGCAGGTACGAGACAATGTATTATTCCCATACATACGTCAGGACACTTATTTATTTCCTTGGTTATGAAGATATAATTATTAATTTAACAAGTGAGAATTCCTGCCAGCGACAGTTTTGATAACCATTATACTATTTACAAAAACATTATCACAGTGTCTGATAAAACATGTTCATCGCATGCGCATACCAAGCACGTGTCGACATACATTTAGTGTAAGAGATCGCCATAAAATAATCAGTCGATGATTGATTATATTATTATAGTTATGAAGGACTGGGAACGTACACGTGCAACATTTACCTGTCTGATCTACTGTTGCCGTCCCGCCTCTATAAAAAATCTTGTAAGTGTGCTGCTCAATCGCTTGTTAGCAAGTCTCTTCGTCATGATGATGATGGTCATGCAAATTTTTGCAGTTCTAACTTCTTTGCATGTCCTCGCTGACGTTTTTTAAGTCTGTTATATGATATTATATGAGGTTTACACACACACACACACACACACGCATCAATTTTAACCACATATCAATATTAACTTATCTAGTTAAGCATATATGAATATTAAATCCCTATGTTAAATATACATCAATATTAGTTCCCAATATTAAATATTCAGACTTTGAGAACAAAACTATTGTTGACATATGTTCATACATTTTTCTTAGGGATTCAGACAATGTTTGGTTGTGTGGTCAGTTCGCATCATAAGCAATTTCTTGGTCAGTGGTCCAAGAGAGGATACATAATCGTTTTAATCGTTGAACATTTGTGTAGTTTTAATTGGGGATTTCTTATGTGTAAAAGTTTTGACCTTTTTCAGTTTGGCTTCTGTTGTCTAAAGTTTGACAATTAACGTCATTTTCTACCCATTAAAGGTCAAAGTAAACCATACATCAATGATATATTGAACAGTATACGGATTCCTGACCTACCTTTCACACCCGGACGAAAAGATAATTGCTTTTCAAATTAAAAGAAAATTCGACGTGGAAGAGGAAAATAAAGAAGTATCAAACTTTATTCCATAATGAAATGTGTTTACTTTCAGCATTTTCCCACTTTTATCCTTTTCTCCACAGAATATACGTCGATGTCGTCATGAATCACATGAATGTGTCGGGAGCTTCGCGGCAATTTATGGGGGAATCCCACTGGGACTCGAATACTCTCAGCTATCCAGGTATGCCTTATTCCATTTGCGACCCTAATGATGCGTCCACGTATACAACTTTGGACCTCAATGTCCATAACTACCAGAACGTGCAGGAGGTTCGGAACTGTCGCCTGGTCAGTCTATTAGATCTCAGACTGAGTAAGGACTATGTCCGTACCAAGGTGGCTGAGTACTTGAACTATCTGACTGACATCCGCTTAGCCGGGTTTCGGTTGATACTGCCAAACACGTGACCCGAAGATCTCTATATTATCACTGGCCAGCTGAAAAAGCAACAAAACTGAATACAAAGTACTTTCCATCAGAATCCAAACATTTTTATTTACTAAGTAATCGTGACAAAAGGTTTATCTGTATGTGCTTCAGATTTCTCTTTTCGCAAATGCATATGCATATGGCAAAAAGTAAATTGGGACGAGGAGTGGGGCATGCCTAGTTCCAAAAACGTCATTGTTCTCATCGATAACCATGGCAACCAATTAGGTCATACAGCTTGAGGTACATTCACTGTACTTTCAATCCGAATGAGATTTGACAAAATGTTGCCTTCTTTTTTCATTGCCACAAGTAAATGTTTAGATATTAATTCAATTTTTCACCATTAATTTTCAAGCGTAATCCAAACAGGTTAAAGCCTGATTACCGTTATCCAGATTTCGTCTTTGAAGAACAGATATTAATATCTTGCTTTATCGCAGCTTTTCACATATTTATTTTTTCGAGTGGGAAGAACATTATTCTTGGTAATATATTCCAAGTTACACTTTTTGCGTACAAAGCAGATCAGGAGGAGATTATTCAGTGATAAATCTTAGACTTTAAATAATTGTAATTTGTCCTCTTCGATTCTTTCTGCTACGTGGCTTAAGACCTAGAGTCGTAACACAAATTGTGGGCTCGTCAGGGATCTGAATATCTTTAAAACATTTCAGAGATATTAAAAATTATCTTTAAAATTTATATTGACTTTTCCTCGGAATTTTTCGTTGTCCCTCGTAATGATTTTAACTTCACACATTTGAGAAGCTTTCAGTGCAAATAGAAATATTTCACAATGTCATCTAATATAGTGAACATTGTTTCAAGTCCTACCCAAGATGGGTTAGAGTCTATCAAAATGGACGAGTTGTTTGAATTTGCCAGATATTATGGTCTTTCTGAAGCGAAAGCATCTTTTCAAACGCAAGAGATCAAGAATATTTTGATTCAGTATTTGACAGGAATATCATAAATTCAGAGGGAAGAAAAGGAGACAAAAAATGCATATGCAGTGAGAGAAAGAACTCTTAGTTCAGAGAGACTGATAGGAAAATTAATGGAGAGAGAGAGAGAGAGAGAGAGAGGGGGGGGGGAGAATGACAGGTGGAACACGCACCCACCCACCCCGTCACACAGGTTTAGGTTTTGATGTCACAAAAAATAGTTTGGTAACACGTTTTCAAGACAAACAAGTACATGTCAGCTTTCCTCACCTTAAGAAAATTGCTGGAAACTTGAATTGGCCAAAAAAGAATTGGACTTTGTTTCTTACTAAGTGCACATATTGGCAAAGCTCGTGAAGCCTAGACTCCACTGTCAGTACAACAAAGTGATAATTATAATGCTGTTAAGGAATGTATCTTGAAGGTTTATGATTTGGTACCTGAGATATATTGACAAATGTTTAGGAGCTACAGTAGCATTAAACAGCTCATATTAATTAAAGAGTTCAATAATTGCATCTATATCGATGTCAAAACTTATCTTCATTAATTAAAAGTGGAAAGATTAGAAAATGCTGCTCGTGCAGCTGACGAATATTCCTTTTTATCTTATCAGTTTGTTTTGGTAAAATATCATCTCAATTTTTGCAAGTACTTCCAAATCTTCATCGAGCAATATAAGAAAGACAGAGCTATACCAAATGCTCTTATCTGAAACAGGTTAAGGTCACGGTTTTGACTGAATTGTCTGATTGTCTGATTCTGTTTTAATGACTTATTCGTGGTTCATTCATGTCAGAAGGTTCTATATCACTTATTGGTGATTCTGCCAAGTCTATTCCTATTAAAATATTAAGGGACACAGAATCTTTACAGTCTTGTGTTATCAGGTACTTTGTCTTCTTCTAGTGAAAGTGTTTTTGTTAAGGGATTAATATATACCGGATCTATCCTATTTTCTTTTGGAGATTTCGTAGTGAATAGGTAACTGAACTGTGGCCTCCCACAAGTCAGAGTTAATGGAAATAATTTTTCGGAGTTCATACAAACCTTGATACTGAACGTAAGGGAAATCATTTGATTTAATGCTAATTATTCGCGAAAAGTCTAAAGACAGGGTAGCAACATAAGACCAATTACCTTTTACTGCTATATATTCATAAAATCGCCACAAGAACTCGGCCTGACCTATGAGATCTTTGAAATCGCTAAAAATTATATCAGTTACGTGCATAGGCGCTGTGCTCTTTTAGTTATAAAGGGGGTGACATCATTATGGTAGGGTATGGGAAGTGAGCTTCAGATCAACTATCCCATCCCACAATCAGCTTGTAAGCCATCACAGTTCAATCTCATCCATAAAATTGATCTGTGATCCCTAAAAAAAATTAAAGACTAGACTAGTGTATGTATGTTGCAATTGTATTTCAATCAATTTTTTACCATAATCAGGGATTGTGGTTTCTGAGCAATACTGTAAATATGTATTTCCCTGACAGAACAGGAGTGATTGAATTTGATGCTAGAATTGGTGCGGCGTAATTGTCTTTTATATCTCAACTTTTCTTTTGATTTATACTTTGTTTTTGTGCGATTAAAATTACCCAACAGATTCAGATGGCTTTTTATGGCTTTTTTCTGTTGCAGATTTAATGCAATTTATCAGCGCAAGATACGCTATACATGGCGGCCAATATGGAGGAAGAACTTGGAAAAACGCAGGTAAGAACCACCAACCCGCGAGAAGCTATTGGCAAGCTTTCCCACTTACCCACATTGGCCGGACCCGAGACTCAAACCCATACGGAAAATGTATGCTTAGTAAAAGTACGCATGCATTCGTCTATACATAAATGACTTCAGGTTAACGCAAGAAAATATTGGAGTTGGTCAGTTATCCCCTACAGATTGCGTCCTGTACATGTTACCTCTTTGAGGAAATTTATGTCGCGATTTTTAAGGTCCGCAAATTTTCGAGATGATTTGTAACAGTCAACAATATAATCACTTTTCTTAATGTTGTTCTTGAAACTGATTCTTGTATCTTTAGTGTTCTACTTATAGTGGTTACATCTTCTCTGACGAGTTTACATGTTACTATCATATACCCCTATCATTCTTCATTTGGCTTGCATTCTTCCTTGCATTATTTTCCCTTATCTACAGAGGCTTATGCATTTTTCGCGTTTTGCATACGTGTCCTCACAACTCTTGACGTCTCTCACCATCTCTGCACACTGGTTGCTTCGGTAGGGTCTTCTTTCCACTTGCAATTACACACGACTTCTCATTTTAAGTACAAACTAATATTTCTGGCCCATATGACACCATGTTGTATTGACTCTATATGTTCTAACAAGACATGTATGTCAGATTTCCTTTAATGAACAGTCATTATGAATACTGGAAAGTATAACAAACAAGACCAACAATGTTGGCCACGAGACTGGTTAGGAATGTCTTCTAGCCGTCACGAATAATTTTAATATCGAAAAGTGTTGTTGGATATATGATTTATTGTCCCGATTAAAGTTAGGCTGTTCAATAGATTAGTTAAGTTGGAATTAAATAGGCCTTTTAAGAGAGAAAAAAAGAACTACAAAATATTCCAGGTTTGTTGAAATTCGAAATGTTGATTATCTACGTTCATTGCTTACGATTTTATTGTAGTGGGCTTACTTTTATGACATTATGAGAAAAATAAGTATTGTTTTGGCCGTGATCAAATTTTGAAGAATGAAATAAACATAAGGAAAAACAAAGGTACAAAAACTCAACTATCTTTGAAATGCATTCTTTAGTCTGAGAAGCTTACATCTCAACACAAAGTGTGGAAGTTCAAAACCTTACCTCTGCATTCTATATGCAGTGTAAATACAAAGTGGGGAGACGCTTTACCTTTGCATTCTCTTTGCAGTGTAAACAAAACGTGGGGACCTTCCTTTGCATTGTCTTTGCACTGTGAATACAAGCTGGAGAAATGCTTTACCTTTGCTTCCCGTTGCGGTGTAAACACAAAGTAGGGAAGTTCAAGAACTTCCCTTTGCATTCTGTATACAGTGTATGCGAAATGGGGAAACTCTTTACCTTTTCATTCTCTATGCAGTGTAAACAGACAGAGAGTTTATTAACTATTATACTCTTAATGAGGCACCGAGGTATATGAGGAAAGTATTAAGAGAAATAATTTAAATTTTAAGTCATTGAAAAATAGTTTTGTTTATTTTGTTTAATTCTGTAAATATTTATATTTCAGTGGCACCTTATTCTTGTTTGAGTAAGTCCTACCAAAACGACCCTTTTGTACTGAACCGAATCTACCACTAAAACTAAAAATCTGCACAGACAAAAAGGATACATACATAAAAAATTACACATATTACATTTCTCCCATCCAGAATCTCAAAACTATAAGAAAACGGAACAATATTACTTTATCGAGAAACGATTATAATATGTAACTTAATTGTATCATTTTACTACATCAAAATGTTACCGTTTTATGCAAAAATATACTTGTTCATAGCATCTACTGAAAATGGGGAATGAGGTTGAGCAAGAATAAAGATGCAAAATAAATAGATCTGTGAACTTTTGACGATCTATTACTTTGGCCGTTGAGTGACATTATAAATTGCCATTGGTGGATTTTTCAGATTACTTTCGCAACAACTGCATACACCCCCCCCAAAAAAAAAAATAAGGACAGCAAGAGGTCACTTTTTCAAACCCTGCATAAAAGCACAAAAAGGCAAAAATAACAATAACAACGCAACATCACATTTTCAGCTGCCGCATCAAAAACTCCACGAAAATTAAAAAAAAAAAACAATCTTAAACACATTCTCAACCACTGCATGAAAACAAAAACCAATAAAGCACCAAACAACTTTCTAACCTTCTACATAAAAATCTCCAAATGTAAAAGTTTTAAAACGTGGTCTAGTTTATTTTTGTTTAATGCAGTATTGTATTAAGTGTTTTGTGGTGCTTTTGTTTTTCATACAGTAGTTGTGAAGGTTGTTTGGTGCTTTGCTTTCTTTTAACAGTAATTTAAAAGGTAGTGGGCTTTTGGGGGGATTTTTATACAAAGTAGTTGAGAATGTGGTCTGACCTTTTTGCAATAATTTACAAAGATGTCATTGAAAGTTTTGTTTTATTTTTCACACATTAGTTGTGGAGTAGTCCGGTGTTTTTCCCATGCAGTAGTTAAGAATATGGTCTTGTGTTCTCTGACTTTTTGTGTGTTTTTTGGTATGCAGTAGTTACGTATACGGTCTTGTATTCTGTGATATTTTGCATGTGTTTTGGTATGCAGTAGTTAAGAATATCGTCTTGTGTTCTGTGATATTTTGCATGTGTGTTAGTATCCAATAGTCTTTTGTTTAATTATTTTTGGTGTTGTTTGTATGCAGTAGTTAAACAATGATCTGGTGTTTGTTTGTTGGGGGGTGGGGTAGGCTTTTATCCAGTGGCCTCGTATTTTTTTCATTCGCTAGGACTGGAAATAAGCTGTGCCCAATCAAAAACGTTTTCACTCTTTTAAATTTCTATTTGCCATCTACTGCAATGAAGAATTTCATATCTTCTTTTGTTTTCTGAAGCCAAGACTGTAGTATGTTGATAGAATTTGTACTTATTTAGATTAAGAATACATGTTTATGTATGCATTCAGACTTTTGCATTCCTCATCTGACGTCTGGCACAGATGATTGCATTATACCCCGCAGTGAAATTTAGAGAATACAGGCACAGAAGTGCCGGTCCTACACACACTTCAATGTAATAATCAAGGTAAACTTGATTATCAATCAGTAGTATGGATATGGGCAGTGGGTAAGTCCTCCAGACTTACACGGGAAGGTAGACGCTCCCGCCCCCCACGAGTCTTCCACTATGGATAAATAGTGTGATGTTAAAATGGCATCACTGGGCGGAAGAACTTCCGAGACGAAGTCAACGGCCAAGCGGAAGGGCTGCTAACAGCTCAACGGCTACATGTTCTTGCCCAAGGCGAGCCACCTAGTTGGAGGAAATCGGCTGCGGTCAGGCCTGGAGAGGGTTGGACACCGCCAGGCGTCAGCTGCCCTAGACACACCACATGAAAAATGACAATCACTACTCATCCCATAACGGCTCGGTCGTCGCCAGGGTCAACAAGGGCCGCGCATTCCGTCATGCACCAGGGCGGAGGTGGAAAGTATGCGACTGGTGCTCAGAGCAGCAAGATTCGTGTCAGGAACAACATCACCATTGGCACCTGGAATGTAAGAACACTGAGATCAGCAGGAAAGCTAGAGGATCTTACATATGAAATGAACAGATACCGCTAGAACATCCTAGGACTCTGTGAGGAAAGATGGAAGAATATTGGAGAAACAACTACTTTGGAAGCCACAAACTGTACTTCAGAGGCAGAGAGGACGAACATGAGCAGGGAGTTGGGTTCCTTATCCACAAGGACAGCGTGAGTACTGTCATGGGCTGTCGGCCAGTCTCCAGCCGGCTCATCACCATCCGCCTCAGGGCAACTCCATTCAACATCACCATCATACAGGCATACGCCCCAACATCAGTCTATGATGACGCAGATGTGGAAGACTTCTATGACCAGCTACAAGAAGATGTGGATAAAACACCGAAGAAAGACATTCTGGTTGTGCAAGGCGATTGGAATGCCAAGATAGGCGAGGACGCTTGCATGAACTGCAAAGGAACATGTGGGCATTGCTGCAATGCACAGACCAACGAGAGAGGCATGAGGCTCCTGGAATTCGCTAGTTACAACGACCTTATGCTGGCAAACACCTTCGGCCAACACAAAGTATCCAGCAGACGGACATGGCACAGTCCAAGCGGAGACCATCACAGTCAGATCGACTACATCATGGTAAAAAGGCGCATACAGTCAAGTGTAAACATCGCCAAGACTCGAAGCTTTCCAGGAGCGGACATTGGAAGTGACCATGATCTGGTGATGATGACCTTCAGGCTACATCTAAAGAAGGTCAAGAAAGATAACCAAACAAGAATAAAGTTCGATCTCGAGAAACTGAAGGATCCAGAAGTAGCAGAAGCCTTCCAAGCAAAGATTGGTAGGAAATTTGCACCGCTCACCATTCTCGACGCTGACGATACAGACATGGGCACGTTGATCACCACCTTTAATACAGCAACGACCGAAACAGCCAGCGAGATCCTTGGTAGACATCGCCCAGTCAAGAAGCCCTGGGTCGCAGATGAGGTCCTGAACCTGTGTGACAAGAGGAGGGAGCTGAAGAAGAAGAAGAATGATACAGAAGGGACAGAGCAGTATAAGGCAGTCAAACGGAAAGTCAAGAAAAGCATGAAAAAAGCAAAAGAGAACTGGACAGAAGAACAGTCCAAAGACATTGAGGGAAACTTGAAAAGGAACAACAGCAAGAAAGCGTACCAGCTGGTCAAAGATCTAACAAGCACAAAACAACGGCGAGTTACCTCCTTACAGGACAAAGCTGGAAACTGCCTCACAGAAGAAAAGACATTCTGAAAAGATGGACAAAGCACTGCGCAGAACTTTACAACCACCAACCCATAATAGATCCAGAGGTACTGAACGTCCCTCCAACAACTAACAACGACAACCACCTTATCCTACGGGATGAAGTTGTTGTTGTTGTTGTTGTTGTTGTAGGGCTTAACGCCATTTTTCAGCACACGATAGGCTATACATGGCGGCCAGTTTTAATGGTGGAGGAAGAAACCGGGAAATCCCCGGAAAGAACCACCGACCCACGAGAAGCTACTGGCAAGCTTTCTCACAACGGGATGAAGTAGAAGCAGCAGTGAGATCGTTGAAAAAGAGGAAGTCGGCAGGAGTGGACAACATCCCAGCAGAACTGGTAAAAGCAGGGGAGAAGCAATGATTAGCGCCCTCAAAGACATATGCAACATGATCTGGCTAACAGGAGAATGGCCATCGCCATGGACACAATCACTGATCATCACCCTCCCCAAGAAAGGTAATTTACAACAGTGTCTAAACCACCATACAATCAGTCTTATAAGCCATCCAAGCAAAGCCATGTTGAGGATACTGCTAAACAGACTAAAGCCACAGGCTGAAAAGATCATTGCCGAGGAGCAGGCAGGTTTCAGAGCAGGGCGCAGCACAACAGAGCAGATATTCAACCTCAGGATATTTTGTGAGAAGTATTTCCAACACCAGCAAGATCTGTACCACGTCTTCGTGGATTTCAAGAAGGCATTTGACAGGGTATGGCATGCAGCCTTGTGGGTGACCATGAGACTGTACAACATCAATGCCAACCTCATCACAGTAATAGAGCACCTGTATGACAAGGCCACCAGTGTAGTATACTTCAACGGCAGCATATGGGATTGATTCAGAACGACAGTCGGAGTCAGGCAAGGCTGTCTGCTCTCTCCCACACTATTCAACATATTTCTGGAGAGAATCATGGCTGACGTGCTTGAAAAGCATGAAGGGACAGTCAGCATCGGAGGCAGAACAGTCACCAACTTACGTTTTGTCGACGACATTGATGGACTAGCAGGAAATGAACAAGAAATAGCTAGCTTAGTAGAGAGCCTCGACAAAACCTCCACAGACTACGGCATGGAAATCAGTGCAGAGAAGACCAAACTGATGACCCACAACACCAAGGGCATCAGCACTGACATCAGGGTCCAAGGTACGAAGCTAGAAACAGTCCAAAGCTTCAAATATTTGGGGGGAATTGTAACAGATGAAGGATTAAAGCCTGAAGTACTCTCCAGGATTGCGCCGACAACAGCAGCGCTGACAAAACTGAAGCCCATCTGGAACTACAAGAACATCGCACTCAGTTCAAAGGTCAGACTGATGCACTCACTGGTTATCTCCATATTTCTCTACGCCTGTGAATCATGGACCATAACGGCTGACTTAGAGAAAAGGATACAAGCCACAGAGATGAGATGCTTCCGAAAGATCCTCGGCGTCTCATACAAAGACCGTGTCACCAATGAAGGAATACGGCAAAGGATCACACAAGCCATTGGGCCTCACGAAGACCTCCTGAGTACAGTGAAAAAACTAAACTGCAGTGGTATGGGCATGTCTCACGATCATCAGGACTTGCCAAGACAATCCTGCAAGGCACTGTAAAAGGAAGAAGAAAGAGAGGTAGGCAGAGAAAGAGGTGGGAAGACAACATTCGAGAGTGGACAGGCTTGACATTGAGCGATTCAATGAGAAAGACTGAAAATCGAGAGGAATGGAGGAAGCTGATTGTTCGGTCTTGTATGGTGCCCCAACGGTCTACCAGACTACGGGACTGATGATGATGATGAGTATGGATAGCCATAGCACGCTCGATTAACCGGTCAGTGAGAGGGGCGCATGGTTTCAAGGCTTTCCGTTCCATCAATAGATGCCTGAAGGAAATAAAATAATGCATTACTCTTAGGAAATGGGGAAACAACTATTGCAGAGAGAGAGAGAGAGAGAGAGAGAGAGAGAGAGAGAGAGAGAGAGAGAGAGAGAGAGAGAGCGAAGTAGCCAGAACTCCCAATAAATATATGGGCAGACGTTTAAGTTATGGGTATTTATTTCATCAGTGATAATTTTAGATAAAAGGCGCCAAATGAAACACATCAATGTAACTAATACTGAAGGAAAACTACTGGTGACTTTTGAAAACTCAAATTGCACTGTGATTGTCTGATTAAAACAACTTGTCATTATTTCACCATTTTTGCTTTTATACTACTCTGTCATTGTCTGATTAACACATCTTGTCATTATGTCTCCATTTTTGTTTTTTTACTACGTTGTGATTGCCTGATGAATAATACATCGTGTCATTATGTCTCCATGCTTGGTAAACGTTTATTTAGTCATTCGTTTGCGTGCTGCAGAATGTCAAGTATATCGGAAACACATGCCGTGATGTCCCGGACCATCAAAAAAGCTTGGAAAATTGTCCTCAGTGGTGAAATATAATAGATACAACCACGTTTTGAAGCAAATGTGCTCAGTGGCTGTGCAGTAAGTTCATATAATATAGTACGATTGCAAATAAATTCGATCCATTTTAAAGGCAGAAATCCATGATGTGTGTATGTATTAAGGTTGAAGTGAAATAAAAGCCATCACAATCGTGGATATATGGTACCGATGGAAGGTAAAGTTCTAAAATGCAAACATAACGAATGCAGAATAGATAATAATTTTGGAAGTAAAAGCTATTTTAAACAGATGTGTATATGAAGTTCTACTAGATACAATTAAAAACTGTAAATATAAATAATTGTACTAGAAAGTTTAGAACGTAAACAATTCCAAATAAATATCAACATGAAGTACTAACAGATTGCTATGTATATTTAATTTGCATTGTTTGTTAGTTAGGTTATTTTCTTAATTTCATTTTTAAATTTATTATATGCTAATGTAATGTAACATTGTATGTTGGACTTAACCTTGCCCAAAATCAATTTTTTTTCTACTTGACCTGAATTATTGATTATTTAAAGTTTATTATGTAAACAACATACACATATCTAAAATATTCTCTATGGAATTATAATAGGTTGTTGGAATTCCCCTACAATATACATCATGTACATGACATAGTACAGATTATATGTTATAATTTTAGTAACAGACTTTCTAATAATAACTGACATTTTATTTTGTAAACATTAAGAAGTTTCTAGAAGGTTATTTTCCGTTAGGTAATGTTTTCTTTGTAGAAAATGTTAATTGTGACCTGAGGACAAGTGGATGACTATATAATCTTGTTACCGGAAAGATTGTTTATTCGTGCTTTAAGATGTAGCAGAGTCAATTTTGTATTATTCTGACTTGTAAAGAAGTTCATTTGGGCTGGAATTTATTTCCTCAAATTATTTAATTCAGTGATTATATTCTCTGGAAATACAGATTGCTCATAAAAAATAATATTTTTGGACAGAGACATTCACTGGGATTTATAGTGAGTTCAAACCTAGAATTATAATACCTTTTTTAAAACAAAAGACTATTGGTACAACAACACAATACAAGCCGCCACAGGCACATCAGCACCTTCAGCGTTGGACTTAATTTGAATTTCCACTAATTCAGAACGTTTATATGTAGGACTTGTGTCTGTAATTCTAGGATTATTTTGGAATTAATTCGCAATACTGTAAGTTCCTTTTTCATGTTCAGTTTGTATTCTAGAGAAATAAATTATTTGTTGAATTTTACAATGCTTGTTGTATTTCACTCTTTTCTGTTACTTATTTTAAAAACATAGACTAGTAATGGAGATGAAAAGATAAAGAAGTGCACACAATTAGGAAACTAAACCCTTCAAAATAACAGTAAGCATGGAGTTCTATAAGATAAAAGATAACAGATATAAAGATGTTAAAATGCGGTAAAATGTTAGAAAGTTATTGATATTAATGGAATATTTATTTGTTTAGAGAAAATCAATTGAAAGAACTTGAGGTTGAGTAAATTGGAGAGCAAGGTATAATCTAAGGGATCATAATTTATTGTCAGGAGAGAATGGAACACCAAAATGGGGGTATGATGCATTCCAAAGGGAGCAGAATGCACTGTAAGTAAGTGAAGGATGCAAAATAATGGAGAAATGGTGTACTGCAAAGGGAGCAGAGCTTACTGTTATTCCATTTCTTTCAAAGGATGATACCGCAGATGCAAATGCTTAGTTAACGGCATTTGCATACTTAAGCGAATGCAATGGAAGAAGAATGTGAGCTTAATCAACTGGTCAGGATCTTGCGTTTCATACACGAGAGAGGAAGCGGGCACCAGAGAGAGAGAGAGAGAGAGAGAGAGAGAGAGAGAGAGAGAGAGAGAGAGAGAGAGAGAGAGAGAGAGAGAGAGAGAGAGAGTTACCTTGCAAGTTTATGATGCTCTTGCTTTGGGGACTTTAGTGCGGCATGTATAAAGAACTAGCTAAATAGCTGTCTCTAGAAGGACACAAAATTCCCCTGCTTGTAAACCATTCAAATTAATGCATAAATTTAATTTTGACGACGTTTTACAAAATTGACGTTTATATTCTATATTAGATAAAAGATCACATTAACAGCAAACGCGTCCAATATCTGAGAAAGTTGTGTCTGTTATAATCCATCGTCAACAGCAACGATCATCTTAGCATCAAATGTGTATACTTGGAAAAGCTACGTGTGTCGTAACCTGTTGTCATCGATGGCTCAAGTGTCATACATTGATCGTCATTAAGATCAACGGTGTCCTATATCTGGAAAAGTTCTATCTGTCCTTATTCCCTGTGAATAATAGCCAATGTGTCTTATTCCTGATAAAGCTGCGTGCGTCGAAAAAAATCCGTCTTCATCAACAGCAACTGTGTCCTATACCTGACAAAGTAATGTCTTTCGTAAACTATCGTTACGAACAGAAAATGTGTCCTATACCAAACAAAGCTAGGTCTGTTGTAATCCTTCGCCATCAATGAAGTGTTTGTTTTAATCCATCGTCATCAGCAGCAAATGCGTCCTATACCCGACAAAGCTATGACTGTCGTAATACATCATCATCAGAAGCACAATTGTCCTATACAGGACAAAGTTATATCTTCCGTAATCCATCATCAACAAAAAAGATCACCTTAACAGCAAATGTGTTCTACATCGGACAAAGCTACGACTATCGTAATAGATAATCAATAACAGCAATTGCGTCCTATAACCTACAATCGTTATGTTTATCGTTATCCATCGTTATCATCAGCTAATGTGTCCTATAGCTGGAAAAGATCTGTCTGTCGTAATCCATCGTCATTAACAAAAAACAACAGCATATATACTGACAAATTGAAAATAAGAAAGCGAAAGCAATTTTTTCTATAATACACGATCACATTAACGTTATGAATATAAGACCAAATACCTCCCGAATCCAGTCCTCCCAAAGACGAGAATTCATCTTCTCTGTCTAGATTATATAGACAAGGGACAATAACTCTTACCCATTATCTTTCGCCACCTACATGCGGCGCTAGATTTAAGCTGAGCAAAAGATCGTGTAACGGGATGATCGCACTGTGGGCAGGATGGGAGGGTATTAAAATAATATGATGGGATAAGTGTTCTAGGAGAAACATAATTTACGGAAAAAAATTTGCTTTCTCTTTCAAATACACCCCCCCCCCAATCACCTTAACGTTAGGAGATTAGGTAATTGGGGAAGGGAATGCTGAGCATCCTATCTATGCCCCCGGCTAAACTGTGAGATAAGAAGATTGGGTTTCCCGTATGAAGATTAACACACTATCCTAACTTGCGAGCAGCATAACCGGAGGCAACGTGGTTATATCTGGGAATAAGAAAAAATGAGATCTTAACATTTATGAGCAAATCCGGCGAAATTTGAGCAGGGTGCTTCTTCGGAGCTTATGCTTTGTCAATTTGGTATGGAAGCTGATTGTGCGACTGAGACTTGGTCTACTAGATCCAGATTTTGTCGATGTGGAGAAAGTCCCGTAGATAAAAACTCGAGAAGTTTAACTGTGCGTGTCAACCGAACGCAACGATTATACCTTTGATAGTGATACGACAGCCAAAAGCAAGGCTTGACGAGATCACTCTTATCTTATGAGCAGAGATCTTCCTTAGGCGACTCTGTTCTAGCGATATGTCAGAGTATGCCGTGCGTATTACCCACCAAAACTACAATAGGAGGGCTTGAACGGGTTATGTCCTCTTTCCCAGGAATAGCTGAGAGAAAAAGACTTCTTATAAACTGGCTCAGTCCGCTATAGATAAAGTCTGAACACACGTACCAGGACCTGTTTGTAAACTTCATGGGTTGTAACACAGGTGAGATCTGATATGATGACATTTTGATTGCCCATTGACGGTAGCAATTCATGAAGACGAAACTGGGTTGCGTCATAAGGATCGATGAGAAATCTGATCGAAACTGTAGGTCGGGTGGGCATGTAATTTCCAGACTCTGCATGAAATGTGCAGAGAACAATCCCGTATCCCATTGTTTTCGGTCATCACGTCTTTGAGGGTGAGTCGGAGATGACGTATAAAGCGATGACTCCCGCTCAGAGAGATGGAGGAGAAGTTCTTGGGTTGCCTGCCTCCACACCTCCTCGATAGTTGTACCGAACAGTAAAGGCGTTTATAAAGGAGAGGTTCGCAGGATCAGGATGTGATGTGACTTGAGAAAGGTTAACCATAGCATGCGTCCCGTTGCACGAGATCAATGTAAGCGGAAGCCGACAAAGCACACGCCACTGCATGGTGTGCCACCCTTTGAACTATCGTTGATATTTTAGCCGTTGACTCCCAAGCGTGTGAATTGCCGGGCTTGTCTGCAAGGCTATAAATCGCCAGAGTCCAAAAACGACGACGTGGCCACTATATTGCGAACGGTTTTTGAGTTGGTGTGTAGAACGCATTTATCCACCGTATCGTAAGCATGTGAAGTTAGATTGAGCTCAGCTGTAAACAAGGCGTCAGAAAAGAGTCCTATAACGGCGAGAGGCAAGTTACGCTGGAAGCTGAGTATCAGAATAAAAGGCTTTGGAATCTCACGGGTCTCTGATTTTGGGAGATAGATTCAAGGCAATTTCCTAGATTTTTCCCAACGGCACGGGACGACAAAAGTAAGTGCTCACTTCCGTGTCATCAGAATTGACCGAGGTCGTGACCCTGTATGCCGGCTTAGAAGGGATGGTTGGGATGAGTTCGGCTTCACCCCATAAAAAACTGCTGGCTTAAATCTATATCCAGTCCGCTACATTGTGGTCTGAACAGGAATCATCACCAGTATTGTCCCCACATTCAGTGTGCCTGTCGTCCTGGTTGGGATCGCAAGCTTTTTCCGGATAATATATTTCCAGGTGAGGAGTGGCCGTCAGCTCTAAGACTGTCACGGTATCGTCCATGACGGTCACCTGTGAGCAAATGGTTAACCATATCTGCAGGAGTTAATTGTTCAATCGACACATACGTCTGGTCCAGATCAAAATCTGCAAGTACTGGTGTTGGGCGTACGATTGGCAGTGTAGTAAAGGCTGTACTGCCGCAGTAATGGCAATGCTATGCAAACGGACAGAACTATCGATAAAATACCTGGTAATGTGGATGATTCGTGGCTCCACTTGACGAGGCATAGAACGATATTAACGGAAACCATACTGCCACTGGACGGTATTGATCGAGAGCCGGACGCATGAACGGTGCGGTCGGCAGCTGAGAAGGCATCAAAACTGAAGTGAGGATTGACGACACGGCTCATTCAAGTCAATTATAAAACCCATGCGCTCGGACTTACAAGTCCGAAACCCATGCTTGGACCTGGGAGGACTTACAACAACTAGGCTGTCTAGAATAGGGTGGAAACTACCCAAAGTTTCGAAATTCGACTGAAACGGAAGAAGATGGAAAGACGGTGAACAATTTGCCAGAGCTAATCAAAGCTATCTTTGCTTGTTGTACCAATCGACGCAACTGTAACTCCAGAGACGGTGTAGACTGCAGAGGAGAAGTGGCAGCTTGCTTCATTCCTGCAAGTGTAATGGCGTTCTCAGAGGGCTGGCCAAAGACTCAGTGTAACTGAATGTGCCACTTTTGTACTCTCGGTCCTTTGATGCACCACATCACTTCTTGTTCTATTGGTTTTCCTTATAACTGTCGACCATGTATTCTCTGACCAATTGGCGTACATGCTGCACCTAACCAACGATTGACACCTTGTACATAAGAAATTTTTTTTTTTTTTTAAATTAACTGCATTAAGAACGCCAGGTACACCCGCTATACCTAGGGTGATAAATATTGTGTACGAACACTAGGTTCATCACATTCTACGTCAATGTAGCCCTGTAGAACTATGTGGTCGAAAAATGGAGAAACTAAGTCCGTACAGGTGAAACAATTCGCATAATTGGTCAACATAACAAAATAACGTAATTCCACCCGTACTTAATACATCCGAAAATAACAAAATCCTTAATGGATAGGATAAAAAGTAGAACAAATCTTCAATGGATTTCCCTGACGAAAACTTAAAACTAGAGCCACCTGTAGGTCGCAAGGATAGGAAATGGGCAAGAGTTATTGCCCTTTGTCAATATCATAAATACAGAAAAGACGACTTTTCGTCTCTGGGAGGGATGGATTCATGAGGTAGTATAGCTGATATTGCTAACGTTAATGTGATCGGAGAACGTACTCGAAGGAGAAAATAATAGGTAACAGGTAAAAGTCTGCCTTAGACGAATCCTTATCGAGATTTTACACTTATATTTCTAGTTTTGTTCAAAGCAATTTTTAAATTTTCAACTCTCCTAATGCTGATACATGCCCTTACTTACCTATCTCCGGAAGTCAGGCTAGAAAGTTTTCCTTTTCATTTCTACGGTCGAAGTAATATTATTCAACAAACCTACTCTATGTAGACAACTTGATATTCATCCGGTCAGTTAGCATGAGGTAAACTATTTAATGAATTCCAAGTAAGAGTACCGTAGTCGAAGTTACTTTAAGAATGTGACATGCAGAAGAAGAATTTATTAAATTTATTTTTTCAATAGATATTGCATTTTGTTCCAAGACATACTGGGTACTCATATTTATATATTGGGAATCACTGGCAGGGAAGGAATTTCCCTATCTATGCCATACATTAATTTCCATTTATCTGTTATTTTACAATTAATCTACATTAACCATTAATCAATTTCCTTACCTATACTATTTGTTAATTTCCCAACCTATTTCCATTTATTAATTTCGCAGCCACTACTATTATATTTCGTAAATTTGCAATTTAATAGCTTGCCTTCCTCTACTATTTCTTAATTTCCCTGTCTCTACTATTCAAAAGCTTGTTTACCTCTTTTATTTATTAATTTCGCCACCTCTGCTATTTATTGATTTTCAAACCTATCCTATTCATTAATGACCATTTATTTCTCTACCCAACCTCTACTATAATTCCCGTTCTATACCATTTAATAATTTGCCGGCCTCTAATATTTATTAATTTCATAGGACATTCAGACTATTTATCGGAAGGTACTGATACTCTTTTGAAGATTGACGACGTACCTGTGCATGACTGCCTCCAATGGTAACGACTTTGTATCTGAGTGGATACATCAACTCTATCGCCTTGGCGTAGTCTCCATCGTCATACGCAATCAGTGCCTAGCAAATAGGCAGCCCGACTGAAGCGGTAATGTCACGGTTATCTCCCTTGCCAGCTCTGAAATCTTCAGCACAGTCATGTTCATTTCATACAATTTCATTAGACAAACAATTGATGATATAATCAATTTTTAAAGTAAGATTTTTTATATTTTTCCATAGGGTGTAGCATTCTCAAGATGACTGCTTTCGTAAAGTTTCTTTTAATCTGCTCATTTTAATAAGGTCGTTTGACATGCTGGAAAGTCTCTATCGTAGTTATAAGGTCAAATTAGATACTTTTCTTTACTGTAAATAAGCTAAGAATTTACTATCAATCAACTGACAACTAGTTCTGGAAAACCTTTTTCAACTTTAAAAATTATTCGTTCAAGCCGCCGAAAGCTCTAAAGGGAGGTAACTTGTATGATACAAATGTAAGGTCTTGCAAACAGTGAGCTTCTTTGTACATGAAAGATTATAATCCACGTCAATTAGGAACGTTTCATACTAAAACTGTTTGCAAACAACATTTTAATTTGTGACATGGCATAGCAGCAACGAAACAATGGGATAATATGTCAGACATCTATGATCATGTTGGCATGACACTATGCATGTTAATCCGACCGCCATATGGCATCTATATTGGTTTGATTTTACACATCTGCATTTAATTAACATTTGGACTCGAAATCGGCTCGACTGAGATCCTGACCAGTTTGATATTGCTTATATTTGTGACTGAGGCCAGGTTTCTGTTCAGCACCGGAAATCCTTCATTTGGATTTTCATTTCAATATTGAGAAAAGGCGTCTTAAAGTATATGGTTATGTTACATAAATATATCCTGAAAGTTTGATTATTATTTCAATCTAGATAAAATACATGAAAAGACTTTTACGGTATGGAGACACTGTAGGAAGATATTAGTAGACAGTACCTTAACCAAACCATTAGGAAAGGTTCTTACATGGCGTGTTTCAGATACAGTGTGCCTTGGCACACTCAGAAACGCTACAAAACGTCACACAATAAAGGCACATTTGGAAAACGGTACGATACAAAAAGGAAACGGAATAATATGATTTCATAATAAAAATGTATCAAATGTTGCTCAAACATTACGCTAAACCTATCACAAAGAGGTTCAATCACTCTATGCCAATCTTTTATCCTGTACATTTTATGAATCCTATGGTTCAATCTTATGGTTCAATCGTCTGATTCATCTTATTTCTTAACGCATCATCTTTCCATTTCGGAGAAGACAACTTGAACTGTCAAGGTTGTGTATCGTTTATCAGCGGAAAGAATTTATGCACATTACTGAATAACAGGTTACTGGAAGACTAGTATCAAAAGTCGATGCGTCTCCACATCGGTTTAATGATTTGTTTGTTGTTGTTTAACGGCGTATAAACACCGAGTAAAATAATATGTCAACAGACACACCACATCAGCTCACCAGGATATGTCATGCTAACCACTGTGTCCCCACAGGCTCTAAAGATATAATAACTAGAAATGTATTTTATATGCTAACAATATGGAGCTAACTCAGATGTAAAACTAGTTGAACTGTACAAATATGAAGACACAGATGAGGGCTTTATCCGGTAATATCAGTTCCTGAAAAACAGGACGTAAATCAGAATTGACAGAGCCTACAATAAATCACAAGTAGGAGATAAGGATAATGTATAAATTTCATGGGAATAAATTTGATCTCCTGTTCTATTGAAAATTTCGTCATCATTATTGTCATTAGCCGCGTATCAGAAGTGTTTACCTTCCATTTCCAATCGGTACAGTATTGAGCAGGCATCCACATTATCCAATATGGTTCCAGATGCTTTAGCTCTAGACAAAATCTGTGTACGAACAAAGTCAGATCTAAAATAATTTAATTATTTTAAGGATTTTTTAAAAAGTTATTTACAGTAAATGAAATGAATTATATCTCAACCTATTCAGGGGTGAATTCAGAAGTGCAGAGATGCGATGACAATTTTCCTAATTTGAGGGTTAATTCAGTTAAAACGATATCTTGAAGAGAGGAACACATTTAGGACGACTCGTTTTTGTCACCCACATTTTTGACACTTCAGTTCCTTATACCATCACAAGCATGCTTGAAACGTAAGTTAATGAATTAAATTTTAAAACTTTTCTAGAAAATATCTGTGTCACAGACTTTTCAAACAAGGATACTGAAATATGTAAGAAATTCATTCGCCCCAAATTGGGAAAAATGTACCCGTGAATCCACGATGCCCAGTGCCTCTTCATAGTTGCCCTTCTCCATGTTGTACAAACACCAGTGCCAATAGTTGTGACAGGCCAGCATTCCACATTTCTAAGGAAACACATTTAATATGAACGGTGGTAGATTAGTACACCTTCATTTGGGTTTAAAGAAATAATTCATGTCAAAATTGCTTGACAATGATCATTTTCTTGAGGTCATTTTATTACTATCGAGGTAATCTAGGTGTGCTTCTGATTCGAAAGCAATTTGTTACTACTTACTACAATATATTACATCAATGTATATGGGGAAGTTTTGAAATGTTTTGAGTATTTTATATGACATAATTGTTTGTTTGAACCCGTCAATATTTTTATGCCGATCGATAGACTAAATAATGTTCCATAAAATGATCTGCAGCTGCACGTGCTGCACTCCGGATGCCTGCAGATGTATAAGTGGACGAACCATTGGTAAATAACAGTGACGTGGAAATATCGGAGGAAAACAATGATACTACTGAGCAAGGATCATACCGTAAAATCCGTGCTTTCTTACGATACTTATCGTCTGAGGTCAAGGCCGATTTGAATAAAGTATACGGATATAATTCTCTGTCGTATCATACCCTTTTAAGGCGGTTTCATCCTGAATCCATGGAAGATGACCCACATTCTGGAAGACTGTTGTCTCCGATTGGTGAGCGGGAAGTGGCTGTTGTGCAGGATACAACTGCTGGAGATGTTCCGTACACAACAGAAGATATTTCTTTTTTAGGGCATTACTAGAGAATCGTTCGAAGCCCAGAAAAGTCTGTGAAAGATGGGTCTCACATTTGTTGAAGGTCAATCACTAACAGACTTGGGATGAAATCGCTAGAAAGGTACTCACCAGCTATAACAGTACGACTAGGCACTTTGAATTAGGTTGTCGTATAAATGTACTTTTTAGAAGACAGAAGAGAAAATAATATAGTCTGAATGGGAGAAGACTAGCAGAGACTACAAATTGCTTAAACTTAAACGGGCTATCAAGAACGTTCTATACATATTATTTTTCCATGCCAAATACATGGTTAGCCGTACGTTTGTGTTAACTATTATAGTGACGCTGGTAATTGATGATACCTCCAAAGTGTTGCCATAAGTTGTGTAACACTATCGATCCACCCGTGCGTACCGGTACCCGAAGAAAGCACCTACTCTATGACAACGTATCAGCATATAAATCCCGCAATCATGACCGACTTTATGAAGGAATAAAGGATCCAAACTTTGCCACATCCTCCATTTTGTCCTAAATTTTTGGCTGAATCTTGTTATCAAACATTCGTCGAGGAACAGATGATGTGAAAGCCACCATTTAGTTGGAAGTGCAGTTTTCCAGTGTATGGACAACACGCCAAAATATGAACACAGAATGACATTTAATAATTGAATAAACAAACTGTTAAAGTGTGAAGATGTGCATAGGGAGTACATTGATGGCATGTACTTAACGTAATGCTTACTAAGAAAATAACCCTGTAGTATAGCGCTCTAATATCTTTAACGTTTTAAATCCCCTTCGAGTACTATGGTATTGTTGTTCATATTTATTTACGTTTCTACTTGTAGATCATGTTTTGTTTCTATTTCTATTAATTAAACCTTTGATTTTCCTTTCTTAAAAGTAAGGTCAGAAATGAAGTTCTAAAGGCAAAAAGAAAAGTAGTTTCGACACACTGTAGTTGCATTTTCGCTTTAAAACACTTGCTCTGTGTTCCCAATTGATGCAACATTTGTATAGTATAATGCAAGAATACATTTCCTTAAGGAAGTTTATAACTTGTTGTGAAGTTGCATATCTATATTCGCTGTCTTGTGTCAGTGGCGTAATTAGCACATTATTTAAACAGATGTAGATAGTGCAGACGAGGATCTGGAACGCATGATCTCAGTCCATCATCGCCTTTTTACTAGGAACTGTCCAACCGGAACTTGCTATCTGAATATAATCACGTCATCACTAAAAAATAGCCAACCAGAAGCGTTTATGAGAACATTATTACATCCTCATTTCTACATAGAGACCTAGAGTCTGCTGTTTGAATATAATCATGGCATCATCGGGAAATAGCCAATCAAGAGCTGTCATGAGAATATCAAGTCAGCAATAGGACATGGCCAACCGGAAGCTGTTATCTAAATACAAGTATGTCTTAACTGGGAAATAGTGAACCAGAAACTGATGTTTGAGAATTATATAGTCACTCACCACTGGGATCAATCAACCAAAATATACTCTCAGAATATAATAACGACATGAATGAATACGACAATTTCCCATCCAGAACCTGATGTTTGAATATCACCAAGTCATCACTGGGAATCAGCCAGTCAGTATATGAAGTTTGAATTTAGTTTGCAATTAAAGACGTAAATTTATTCGACGCTCATCCAGCATATCTTTCGAGTTAATGTTGAGGAAAACATTCTTTAGGAACTTTTAAATTTTAAGATAAGATGATATCGATAAAAAAAAGTATCATACATATGTTTCTAAGAATATTTTGAGAATTCTTCGGTTGTAGCATCTGGAAATTCGACATGAAGTCAAGAACCAAGATAATTGATTTGTTACAAGTGCTGGAAAATAAGATTCTGGTCGGCATATATCAACAGAGCTATCGCTGAGTAGCGGTAGCACTCTTATTTTGTACTCATGAGGTCCTTGATTCGATTACTGTTCTGCTAGGTGTTAGGATTACTCCATGTTTTCCAGTTGACGTCACCTTACTGTCATCATAACGCAGATACCAGGGCCTTCAAGAGTAAAATATATTTTCAAAAGATTTAATTTATTTGTTGCTGTTTTTGTGTAAAAACAGATGATCATAAAGTTAAAGAAACACGTAAAACGTATAGCAGTCAATAGATACTCACAGCCCAATCGTTCTCTGTACCAGACATGACTCGAATACCTTCATCATGGCGTCCCGTCATCTCCATGACGTGACCAATGGTGTGAGTCGACCAGGCGTCGTTGCGGTTAAACTCTAGTCTCTGGCAAAAGAGCAAACTCTGACAATCATCTTGTTTACAATTCAAGACAAAAGATCAATATGACGTACATTACTATCATAAGTTGTTTCTTCGTGAGATAAATTGTCTTATTTCCCTTGCCGATATTTAGCTTTTCTTCTCAGATAATATTATCAGTTATAATATTTGTTCTATAAGAAACTAAAGTTTATTGAACAAAATCAAAGTGTTTTTTGTCATCCAGTCAGATCTATGAAGGTTGTCCAAAAAACTTCAAGGATATCCTAGTCAGGGCGAAGCTAACGCCAATCACTAATCAACACCACCCTAGTCAATCTGGTCCCTGTGGCGATAAAAGGTACAAAACCTGTCAACATATGATAGAGACCAGGACATTTTCTAGCACAGTGACTAGAGAAAATTAAAAATACATGGTGCAAACAAAATGTGCAAAACAGAGAATGTAATTTATCTCATCACATGTAAGATCTGTAGCTTTCAGTATATCGGAGAAACTGAAAAGCTACACAAAAGGATGAACCTTCATAGATCTGACTGGATGACAAAGAAGCTGTACAGAAGCCCGGTCGCAGAACACTTCTCCTCCCCTGGCCACACTTTCAGTGATATAACACTTATTGCAATTGCTCACAACCCCAACTGGAGTTCCGAAACCAGGAAAGAAAATGAATCTTACTGGATACGCCGCCTTAGAACATTGAAACCAAGCGGTTTAAACCAAGAAGACTAAAAAAAGACAGCGATACACAAATGAAATTATCTTTTGCAGCCGGCACGTTTTCTTTTGTGCGGTTCTCTAAATTTGTTTCATAGCCTACAATTACTACTATAACAATGAAATATCCAGGATATAATATGCGCTTACATAAATTTACATAAAACAACAGATGTCGTTATGGCTCATCGATTTCTAGGTCAATAAATATATTTTCCAGTATTCGCAACAAGTTGAAATAAACTAGTTGAAACACAATAAATATAAAAGTTTATTTCCTGTAGAATCATCCATGTAAAGTTTGTAAACACTACGGTTTTTGTGTTTTATTTGCTTTTGTCTATGCTTTGCGTTTGCCTTTGAAAAAGACTCACTAAGAGTCGAAAGCGCCCAGGCTAATTAGATAATAGTTTTGCACTGTTCGTTGTCAGTTTATTACATTTGTGTGTGTGTATATATATATATATATATATATATATATATATATATATATATATATATATATATATATATATGAATGAATGAATTACTAATTCTAAAGAATTATTTTTTTATTATTTTCCTTTCGAACATAGATTATACTGTTTTTATTATGGTTCTGATTTCCATAAACGAGCCACTGATTTAGCTTGGTATATTCTTTCATTGTTTAAATCGCGATGCCGTTTAGAAAAGATATTATCTCTCGTAAAGAAGATATTACTATTTATGAACAAGACTTAAAAACAAATTGTTTGCACTATTCATACATCTTAGCTCCATATAAAAACATGCAACTTGGTTGTAAACTACAGATTGCAAGGAACCATTAACACATCCCATTATGGCCATTATAAAAGGATGGGAGAAATGAACCCTCTGGTTAAATTTTTACAAACAATGAAAGGTACCTTCTAGGACAGTGAAAAGCCCATCTTTGCTAGATTATAAATTTACATTCACTGCAAGATGCATTTCCACCATGAGCTTCTGCAGGAAATATTCATACAAAACCTTTGAAGAAGGGAGATTGAAAATAGCAAAAGATGTTTCACATGTAAGATTGTTTAAAAGTATATTCTAATTAGCATGACCAGGCTTATAAGATACATATAACGTACATCAGTTGCATTTAAAGTTTAGACATCTATATCACAAGCTAACGTTTCTATTTCATTTCCAAATAGCAAAATTTATTCAGGTCAGAGGTAAATGGAAGGCCAGGCTCTTGGAAATTATTTTTTTGTGATATTGCTCTATGCATTCTGTAAACGATAAAACAGGAACAAAAGAGAAAAACATTAATATATTAACAATATTATTTACTGTAACTTTTAAGGGAAAGGTTAGGATTCTACGTTGGAAATTTAGTGAAGGAAGGTGTTTTCAGTCTGGGATCTCTTCGATTTCTAGCACAGGCAGCAATATTGGCTATTTATTGGGGCACTTTGGGAACCAAATGTACCTGCAATTATCGGAAATATATTTTTAAAAGAAAGAACATCTTTTGGCGGATTAATGAAATTGGTGTAAAAATATTAATGGAATTGTCACGGAAAACCTGTCGAAAGCCGAACACAAGTACTCATGCATAATGTACTACAAATTTTCTTTGTCTCTTTAAATTGTTGTGTATCCGCCAGATCTGGATCGTGGAGGATGCAGTATCGCCTGCCCCTGGGATCCTGGGCAAAAACACTGTTGGCCATATACACAGATCACGATGATGCTTGTACTGAACATACAAGAACAGGAAGTTTTGCATTCACACTCTCCATTACTTCTTAGAGTAAACCAAGTGGATCCAGTTTGAATAGTTTTTCATAATGTTTTGACATCATTCATGGCGTTGGCGGTGTATTGTTAATTTGAGTGCTGTTAATTATGTCACTGAACACTAAAGGCCTCCCAGCTTTATTAAATTCTTCTGGAACAACAGCTGTTTTGCATCTGTTTTCTTTGGGCATTCACTTCATTCCATTCCGATTTTATTCCCCACATGAATCTAATATAATGTGTGCGTATTCAAAGTGGACCATTTGAGTGTTGACCACATAGGTTCTAGCTAGCAACGCGATCTTTGGTTGGACAGACCAGTCTTCACTGTGCATCTTCACTTTGGGATGAAGAAACTTTACTTAAGGGTCATCCGTAACATTTTGTCAGGAAGTTTCACAGCCCAGCTGTCGCCTTTGTACAACTATGTTTTGCCCATTTTGTAATCGCGGAATCACACATTAACCCTGTAAACAAAATTCAGAAACAGCAGCAGACAGTCTCCATAAGCAGAACATACATGTTTATAAATAAAAAGTTAGCTGGATCTAGTTTTTATTGTGCATAAATCTGTAGATCTGTAACTAATCAGGAGACTCTCTCTTTAGAATGTACCAGGTTAAGAGATTTCTGAACTTTTTCTGTTAATTTTTATTTTGAATGAAACAAAACATATTTTTCTCAAAGTGTTGTGCCATTCTTGTCATTTTTATTGCGCTGACCGGATACCAGAGTATCCTTTCCTAAAACATTGTTCTTACCAAAAAGGATTGAATAAACTATTTCTGAAATGTTATATTGCCCTTTTCCTGTTGTGTAGATTATATCGTTATCTCTTGTCTGTGCGTATTTCGCATTTATCAGTTGAAACACAAATCAACAGCAACCCCAATATCCGTAGTAGTAAAAAAACTATTAACCTGTTTCTAAAGAAAATTCAATTGCATTTTCCACTTACAACGATGGTGGTCTTACTTGAGTGCTTGTAATATTTAAAAAATATGTTGCCTCACAAATGTCTCCATCTGCAGCCAAGGCGTCAAGGTTATATTTTTAATTTTTAAAATGAACTTCAACCCAGATTTTTCTCTTTAAGCAGTCTTGGGATTCTGACCCCAGTAGAAACATTGGCAAAGCTCGTTGGGATCAATAAGATAAATAGGAGGTCCTTATGGATACAGGCAGTATTATGTGGTCCCAAACTGTGCGATGCCTGAACGACTACTTTGCGATGCGTGAACTCCTCATGGACATTTTCTAGTTACGGATCTGTTCCAGCAGTAGGAATGATTTAAAGAGTTTTGACATGGATCCGTCTTTGATATTTTACCCGTTTCCAAGGACTTCAAGGCAATAGTCGTT